>JBBPDI010105449.1:0-10149 GCA_037974545.1 Cucumis variabilis
AGTTTATATACTAGATTGGCAAGTTTATCTCGTTAAGTTTTCAGCAGGGTCGACAGTATTAAGTAGAGAAAAGCTTTATCTGTCGGCTTCACACCATCTTTTGGGCTAAGCTAGCAGGTAGTTTGAGAGGGGGTGTGACATGCCTACACTTGAAGGTTCTCAAGCCTCATATAGTCATCGATTGACATTACTTTGGAGGTTCCTTATCCTTTCTTCGCTGCCCACATAATCCGTAAACATCCAATATCAAATCTTTTAACACTTAGTTAAATTTCTAACTTTTCACTTCCCCTTAAGCCTAAAAATTGAATTCTTAAGCTTCCAAGTATTTTTTTTTTTTATAAATTTCATTGTCTCCTATCTTTGACCACCTTAATAAGTTCCAAAGGATTAAGAAATTTTTGGGTTTTACGTTGAGAACTGAGTATTTGCTTTTATTAAAATGTATAATATAAGTATTTTACGTTAAGTTTTATGTCCTAAACTCGTAGATAGTAAATGTAATTCGTTGACCGTTTTTAATAAAATATTATTATTATATTATTTTAATAAATCGTTGTTGATTATATTATTAGTTTTTTCTTAATAACCTAAATCCAATAAATCAACATCCTAAGTTGTTTGATGAGTTTTGAATAATGTGTAGAGACATACATGGATCAATATTTGAGATACAACTCAAATAGTCTATAGTATAGGGATAAGGTTAGGTATGTTATCCTGGTAATACTATGGATACGACTTGTATTTGATACAAACGTAAGGATCCAACACATTTGTGTAGGTGACATGCGAGTGACAGTACCCTATGCAATAAGTTTGCATAAGATCAGGCCACGAAAGAGTAACCACTAGATGTAACATTGTTAACTAGTTAGGTTTATATTTTATTAGGATGGCCTAGGAAACATAGTTTTATTCCTTAGTGTATTATGAACTCTTGTTCGCAAGGGATTGTCCTTTGATGAGTATGGGTGAGAGTGGCCAATTTACCAACTCAATATGTTTAACATTTTGAGGACAAGGCTGAGTGAGGAGCTAAAATATAATCACACAAGATGAAATTCACTCCTTCCCGATTTTAGGGTAAGTAGATGAGTATTCTCTAAAATGGTGTCTCTAGAACTTGACTATAGGGTCCTACCCTCTCAATGGCACGAGAGGGGTTTCTGTTTAGCGGTTGGACCATTGACAAATTGTTCATTGCAGGATCACTAGTATTCAAGATCTACAAGTAACCTAGGGGTAAAAAGATAATTTGACGCATTGGGGTGTGACGAACACTAATGAAGGACTAACTATAAACTCCAAACTCAAAGAAACTTAGATTTTTTTAAGAGCTTGAAAGGGTTTTAATTTTAAGTGATGTTAACACAAGGAAGTAGACTTTATAAGGGTGTTCTGATGGGTAAAAGAATGGAAAATTAAGTGGTTGTGGTTTAAAAGCTATGGAGAAATTAAGTTGAGAGCGACAATTTTGGCTAAGTATCAATGTATAGCATATTTGGCATCTTAGAGATGTGTCAAGACATTTTGGGTTGGCTTGGGGAAATAGCTATAGAGGTTGGAAAGGGTTTTGAGTGTTTAAGATTGGCGAGAAAGAAGGATCAGAAAGGTTAGGCATTTTACCTAACTTCAGCAAGGAGTTTCTCACAACTCGCTCAGACAATTTTACTTAAATTGGTTTTGAAAGTTAAAAAATTATGTCTAGTTTGTTGAGGAAGGTTGTTGGGCATTTTGGATAGAAGAAAATTGGTGTTTTAGATAGGAGAAGGTGAGAAGGTCAGTTCTCAGGTGAATCTGAGGAAGGTGCACTCCCAGAAGGCTACAGAACTCATCGTTTGGCGTTTTGCTCTGAAATGCTGAGGTATGAAAGTTAAATCATTTTAAAGAAACTTTGTAGAATGAAGTTTTACCAAAGATTTATAGATTTTAATTTATAATTTTTCTAAGTCGGGTTGTATAGTCTGGGCAAGAAATTAGGCGAGATGGTCATAGAGGCTAGCTTTGCGTTTTTGACAACTATGTTACATTATTAAGGCAATCGGTTTAAGGAGTAAGTGAAGTGTCAAAGCCTTGTTAGCTTGCATTTTAAGGTGTAAAGTAAGTAGGAGGTGTCTTCATAAGGTTAAAGATGGATTTAAACAAGGATGAGATGTCAACTTGTACTCATGCAAGGAACACTATAAATAGGCCAGCTTCAATATTGAATATCTTATAATCCACTCGTGCGTTTTAAGTAATATTACTCCCAAAAATTTTTATTTTTAATTTAGTTTATGTATTAAGATTTTTGAATTAATTTGAGTAAGGGAGGATTGAATTTGAGTTGATGAAAGTAAGGAAGGTCAGAATTTGGGTGATTTAGAGCAAGGTGGACTTCCAGAGGGCTGTAGAGTTCATCATTTGAAATTGGAGGCTAAAAGTTTAAGGTAAGAATAATAAGACATTTGAAAACAATTGTAGAAGAAAGTATTTTCATTTGAGTTATGGATTTATAGTTATTAAACTCTAAAGTGGAGGTAAAATTCTAGGTAGTAGGGTTTGTTGACCAAGAGGTGGGTTGTGCTAGGCGAGATGGGCGAGGTGGAAGGATAAAAGCCCTATGGCAGCGAAAGATTTTAAGTAGCATTACTCAATTTAATTTGGAAATCCCAAAATACCCGTACATTGGCAAAAATAATTAAGAAACTAGTTTTCTTAAATAAGACTTAATAGCTAAGCATGCTTTCTAATTATAGATTAGAGAAACAAAAACATACGTGTTTATGTCTCTGAATCTACAAAGTAATTCTCCAAATTGGGACACGACCCATCGAAGACCTTCCTATACTCTAGGATGAAATTGGTTTGTGGGAACCAATTAGGATGGAAAAAAGTTTAGAGATATTTGAGAGAAATTATTTTCTCTTTGTAAAGAGCAAAAGTATTGGCTTCTTTTTCTTGATTTTTTTGTTAAAGAGAACTATTTTCTTTCATATATTTATAACTCTCTTTCTTTCTTGGAATATGAAAAGGAGTAGAAGAAAATCATGACATTCTATTAATTTAAAAAAATATTAAATTCATAGAAATATCAAATCCATTAATTAATTAACCATTAATCAATTGGTTAATAATTAATTAAATTATATTTCATTTATATTTCATTTGTATCTTATTTGAATGAATATATCTTCAATACCTTATAGATTTATATTAAGATAATTAAATCATATTTCATTCAAATAATATCTCTCCAATATCTTATAGATTTTTATTAATATAATTAATTAAATCATATTTAATTAATATTTCATTCACACCTTATTTGAGTGAATATTTGTTCAATATCTTATAGATTTATATTAATTAAATTAAATCAAACTTAATTAAATAAAAGAGACATTTTTAAAAATAGCAAACTAAATTAAATATTTACAAGCTATAGCAAATTTTGGATTCTATCAATGATGGTCTTCAATCACTATAGTATATCAATGACTATCAGTGATAGAATTTGCTATAAGTTGCAAATATTTTGTAAAATTTGCTATTTTTAAAAATTTCCCTAAATAAAACTAAACTATTAATTAATTCTCTAATTAATTAATAGCTAAATTAAATTTTCTATATTTAACTTAAATTAAATTTCAATCATATTTAAATATAAGTTTCTCTCATAACCAATAAATTTAATATGAATCCAATTCACATTAAATTAATATTCAAACTCATTCAAATATTTTATCTCTAATAAATTAATTTTGAATCATATGCAAAATTAAATTTAAATAATAAAGTTTGATAAACTTTATATTCTAATGTATCGTCATATATTAAATTAATTCCCAAAGTAAATTTGACATTTTAAATTATAACCAATATAAATAAATTTCATTACCCTTTACGAGCTAGAAAGAGGGCCTAATGGATCTACAGATCAGAAACTCAACGATGTGAGATTAATTGGCTACACTCATTAACCACATTAATCAATATTCGTTAACTGTGTGTACACTCCACTAAAGACTCATAGTTGAACTCTTCTCAATGTAGAGATATTCCTATGTCCATGGATATAGACTAATAAAAGTAAGTTAGTCCTTTACCAGTATTTGTAACACCAACTAGGTCAATTTACCATTTTACTCCTGGGTTACCTTCAATCCTTACATACTAATGCTCCTCTAGTGAACAACCTATTTATAGTCCTACCAGTAAACAGAAACCCCTCTCATGTCATAGAGAAGGTAGAGTCATTTGTTCAAGACCTGGAAACACCATTTAAGGGAACATTCATCTACTTACCCTAAAATAGGAAAGAAGTGAATTCCATCTTGTGTAATTATGTTTCCAGCTATCCATTCGACCTTTTTTCCAAAATAATAAGCTTATTTAGTCTGCAATCTAGCCACTTTCACCCGTACAAATAAAAAATAATCTCTCACAAACAGTAGTTCATAATACACTCAGGATTAAGCCTAAATTACCTAGGTCATCCTAATAAAATAGAAACCTAACTATTTAACAAAGTTACATCTAGTAGTTACTATTTCGCAGTCCATTATTATGCAAACTCATTCCATAGGATACCCTCACTCGCATGTCAACTACATGAAAGCGTTGGATCATTGGGTTTGTATTAATACAAAGTGAGTTGTATCCATAGTGTTACTAAGATAAGGTACACAACCTTATCCCAATACTATAGACCCTTTAAGCTAATCTCGAACATTGGTCCATGTATGTCTCAATATACTGTTCAAGACTCATTAAATAGCTTAGGATGTTAGTTTATTAGATTGGATTCTTAAGAAAAAACTAATAATATAATTAATAATAATTATTACAATAATAACACTTTATTAATAGCGGTCATTGAATTATATCTACAATCTATGAGTTTTAGGACATAAATTTCAATACGAGGTGTTTTGAGTTCATTGAGGTTAGCATGACATTTTGGGCTGGCATTGGATGCACATGATGCACAAGACGCGATGTCAGCCCTACGCACGAGGGAATACGCGAGACATCAGGCACGCGGCCAAGTGAGGCATGCGATGTTTCTGTGCCTGAGATTAACATGCAAGCATGCCCATCGCGCGCGACAAACCTTTTGTGATGTTAGTGCAGGCAACCTAGCGAGTGAGGTAGAGGTCCTTTCACTAATCTCAATGCATCAGTCGTGTCAAATGAGTGTCTTGAGGTTGTTTTTGATGTTTTGAGAAATTTTAAGCAAAGTTCTGATGTTTTCAGGAATAAAGGAAATTAAATAGAATTATTTTTGGTATTTCAGATCAATAGGAGATCGGGCAAATTAATAGACCAAGGGTCTAAGCTACTATCTGTGAGTGATAAAATAAATTTAAAGTTGATTTATGAATTTATTTATCTATCAAATGTTTTAGGCATGCATTGAAGTATGAATTATTTTACTTTACTAATTTAGTAAAATATTTCCAGAGCATGAGATTTCAAATATTTGTTAAAGAATTATTTTAGAATGTTTTAGACTATACTATTCCATATATATACAGCGACCCTTCGAGGGATATGGCCTGTGCACAAAAGTTTCTTTGGTAGAGGTATACAGAAGATACCTATGTATGGTATCACTAGGATAGATTTATGAGAAGAGGGTTATGCAATTATGATATCTATAGGTTATCCACCTCATAGTAAACTATAATGAGATGGACACTACTAATGACTGGATTCTTCCTCGTAAATATCATATAACAAAAAGAGGGCCATCAAAGGGTCCACCTTGTGTTTCATATGGTATAGCAAGTAAATTGACTTAATTATGCAAAATGCGAAGTTTAAAACTAACTTTTTTTATAAAAGTATGTTTTGATAAAACCTTCACTCACTAGGCTACTTTCACTCACTCTTTCCAAATGTTTTCTCCATTTTCCATGTAGAGGTTGTGATTTGAGGATCTGATCGTTGTCTTCAGACTTTTGTGTGAAGTTGTTGACAGTTTAGTTACTAAGGATCAGTCTTAGTTTAAACCTTATCGTGTACATGGTTTCGCATAAGGTTAAGTGCAATTATTTAGTTTTTGGTTAGTCTGTAAGTATAGTTTGTAATCAATGGTATCTAGCCTCAAGTATTAGTTAAATATATATAAGAGATTTGTTAAGCTTGTTTCTTATAATTCCACTGCATAAGTTTGAATATACTCAAGTTGTTAAGCATTATAAACGATCAATAGTTAGGTCAACTAGTGTTGTTTAGAAGGCGAGCACTGTTGGTTGGCTTCACACTACCCTCAGAGCGAGTGAGCAAGTGCTTTGGGTGGGGTGTGACACTAACTTATCGTTCTTGGTTTATATTTGTGATAGAAATATATCTATAATGAGAAAAGTTCAGCCATGAGTTTTTAATTGAGTGTACTCACAGTTAACGAATATTTATTAATGTCGTTAATGAGTTTAGTCAGTTAATCTCATATCGTTGTAGGTTCTGATCTGTAGGTCCATTAGGTCCCCTTCCTAGGTCATAAAGGCAAATGAGGTTTCTATATATTTGTTGTAATTTGAAATGTTCACATTTACTTTGAAAATTAGTGTAATGTATGGTGATATATTATAATATAAAGTTTATATTTTAATTAAACTTTATTACATAAATTTAGGTCCTCTTCCTAACTTTTTCGCTTGTTTTTTTAGTTTAAATATATTTTAATTATGTAAAAAATAAAAAATATATAGAATTCATAAAAATATAAAAAAAAATTAATATAAAACATTAACATTATCAAATATGCATAAATCCTGTTGAGAATAAATAACTATAATACAAAAGTTTTTATTAATCATATACAGTTAAAATTTGATTTCAAATATTATTTCTCATTCAAGTCATTTCTCTTAAATGATTTAGATTCAAATTCAAACCAATTATATTATTATGTAAATGTCGTGGTTGTCAAATATTAAAGTTAACCTAAATAATTATCTTAGTAAAAAAAATTATATAACATAATTCTAGTTAATTTTGATAAAACTAAAAAAGGAAATTTTCATAAATATAACAAAAAAAAAATATGTATGGCCCATGTAACCAAATATAAAAGTCCATGAAGCTGACTATTTGTTTAAATATATCCGGTTTGCTCTCCCTTTTCATCTTTTTTTTTCTTCAATTTTTCTTTAACTTTTCATCGTTTTTTTCTCTTCTTATTCTGCAATTTTCTTTTACTTTTTTTCAAACTGTTATTTAGGTTCAAGATCACGTACGAAATATACAAGATTTTGAAAAAAATCGTTGGTATATTGGTACAAGATCATCTTTTAGATTTTGGTAGCAAAATCTAAACGATCGTGCATCAAATAATCTTTAAAAAAATCATTTAGATTTGGTACATAATCGTTTAAATCTTGAAAAAAAAATATTTTAGATTTAGTTACACAAATCTATACGATCAAATCTAAATGATCATGTACCAAAGAATAACCAAATTTAAATGATCATATACCAAAAAAATCTTTTAAAAAATCGTTTAGATGTGGGTAGACAAATCTAAACAATTGTGTACCAAATCTAAATGATCGTATACCAAAACTAAACAATCATATACAAAAAAAATCTTAAAAAATCATTTGGATTTGACAAGCCAAATCTAAACGATCGTGTACCAAAGAATAACCAAATTTCAACGATTGTGTATCGAAGAATCTTGAAAAAAATCATTTAGATTTGGATAGCCAAATCTAAATAATCGTGTAACAAAAAATAGCAAAATCTAAATGGACATGTAACAAAGGAATCTTGAAAAAATAATTGTTTAATTTAACAAAGGGTTTATGTCACAACTCCTCCCAGATCACCTACTCTAGATTCGAAAGGTGGCTTGATGTCAACTAAAATCATTCACATTTGAAACAACTTCAGTTTACCCTTACTTGAAAACTATAAACATTTGTCAGTGAAAGTTTTAAACTTAGAAATACTTTAAAACTCATATTGTAACCCATTTGGAAATGACTTTTATAAATACCAAGTAAAGTATATAAGACATGGAAGTATGACTTTTCATAAAATATAATGATGCTTTTTACAAATCAATCCCTTTCCTGACTAAAAACTAAATTGGCTTGACAGCAGTAAATTCAGCACACGATGATTCACAATCTATACTTGGAAAGAGGGAAAACATTTTGTAAGAGTAAGTCGAAAGAGTAAGTCGAAAAACTTAGTGAGCAAAAGTTTTATAAAACAACTTTTCATAAATAGCTTAACATAACTTTCAAGCTTAAGTAACATTTATCAATCAAAATCATTTCATAACATGAAACTTGAAACATTGTGCTTTTCCATGGCTTTTGGAGGACAATGATCCATCGCCACAGGCAGTATTAAACCTCTTCGTCCTAAGATAGAATAGTAAATTGGAAACAACTTTTATTGTAATCCTCCTCCTTTAAGGCACAAATATATACCCTTCCTGATGGCCCATAAAGTATAGGCTCATCAACCCTATCATTAGTATGAAGTTAACCATATGTATCCAATAGGTGTCATGGAATATTCAGGCTGGGATAAAACATGTTGAAAATCATTGAAATATTTCCTTTGCTTTCATCTGTAAATCATTTAAACATAGTATAGCTTAAAACATAAGTTCAATAAACATTTATCATAAAACATATCTTGAATAATAACTTGTAAATCATGCTTTATAAATCACTTTTTAAATCATTGTGTCACTCCCAAGCTATTGCTTGTGTAGCTTGAAACCATGTTTAATAAATAACTTTTAAATCAATGTGTTACTCACTGTACTTGTACATATTCTTAGTTGGAATATTCCTTTACAGTATCCTTAATCTAAAAAATCCACATTTAATTCTTAATTAATCTTTTGATCATGAAAATATCCAAAACTTTCCTTAAAATACCAAAAAAAAGCAAAAAAAAAAAAAAAAAAACTAAAACAGCTTAAAAATGACCCTTCAACACTCATAGTAGTGGCTTGGGCTTGGCACGCGCACATTGCTTAAGGGCCTTGTCTCTTCTTAACCTCGTTGAGGTGGGATGTGCACCGTGTGCTAACCTCACAGTAAAGGGTGTTGTGCGCATCCTGGCCGACTACCCAACCACCCTTCGCGTGCCTTACATGCATTGAGCTGCGCTTACAAATTTGCATGCTAATCTCATCTCGCAAGGTTATGCATGCAGCCTGAGCATATGCCTTGTCGCTCTGCTTTTCCATGGCCTTGCCACATGCATCAAAAAAATCTCAAACTAAACTTTGTGACATAAAACCATGCCCATCTTGTCACACTCCAATCTGCAAGACAACCAAAACACAGGAAGCAAAGCGAATAGGATGGGATTTATCTTAAACTTTGTTATTGGTCTTATTGCTAATCTTATTTCCAACTCCTTTTAGTCTATCAATCACAACCTTTTAACCAAAAAAATTACATTTGTCCAAAACTCCTTAACGCCTGGTAGCTTTCTCAATGCGTCGCACGCCAGTCAACCTTCTTCTCTACTTGACCTAAATGCTTTTTCCTAGAGGATGAGATTTTTAAAATGTAAGTCTAAGAGACTTATTGAGGTTTCATGAAATCCTTTTTGCAATTCCCTTTGATAAATCCTTTTGGCCAAATCATAACTTCTAACACAAATCAATTTATCAAAAAAAAAAAAAAAAGCTTTATTTCGCATGTCAAAACAAATGCATTTATTCCTACAATAGAATTAAAACAACTCGCAAATCTTATCAATATACATTTATATAAATTCTTTAAGTAAACTCTTTTATCTATGTATACTCTATGCCCAAAAAAACTCAGTCAAGATAACAGAGCACCTTTGGTCATGCTATTCATAATAAACTTGGTAAAGATAGTAGAACTTCTTTGGTTTTACTATCTTGTCTGAACTCAGTGGTAGCAACTTAGTGGACAGCATAGCCCTATACTCCTAACTGTGCACATTGGCCATCATAAATTCGATATATACAGTACGATGTTTTTTCTTTTAAACTATTTCATTCAAACTCATGCTCCTTAAACAACTTTCTATAACTTTAGGCATTTCTATCCTAAAATTCCACGTGCTTATAAATCATGTCTTTGCGAATAACTTTTACATAATTACATTACATGCTTTGAAATCATTCATAAATAACATACTTCAATACTTTCT
>JBBPDI010105459.1:0-10147 GCA_037974545.1 Cucumis variabilis
TGTATTATTGAATATATGCAATAGTATATATGTAACAAATCATAGAACATAAATGTATTATTTAGTGGTATACTATAGTATATACGAATGACGGGACATTTAATGAAAAAATCTATGACGAACATGACCGAAACATGAACTGAACAATAAAAAAATTAAACAAAATATGATGAACATGACTGAAATATGCTGTAAATAAAAAAACATATGCCACATGAAAGGAATATATGATAAACATTACCGAAATGCGTTATAATTAAACAGAAAAATGAAGAACATCCTTGGAATATATTAAGAACATGTTCGAAAGATATTAAGAAGCTAGTTTTAAGATGAAACGAAAGGATAAAAAGATCCGAAAAATAAAGGAAGAAAAAAGGACTAATCAGATATTTTGAAGCAAATCGAAAGGTAAGAAGAAAGAGCAAAAATTTTTTGAAATAGAAATCATATAAGAACGACGGCACCGGAAGTATTGATCATGAGAATGATACTTTTGGTTTGATTATGAAATTGAAAATATTTAATTTATAAAATAATTAAAAATGTTATTATTATATTCGATAATAATTTATAACCATATTTAAAGTGTATCCCAATTAAATTATATTCTAATAATAAATACAAATATATATGTATTAATATTAATAGAAGTTACAATTCATATAACATAGTATTTGATAATTAAGGAAATTATTTTTTATGGTTTTTGAAAATCATTATTTAATAATAATATGAAGTTAAATTTGTTCTAAAAAAATCACAATTTTTTACTTAAAATATTAATTGAAAATTTAGGACATCAATGAAATATGAATGTTAAAAAATGTGATTTCTTTAAAGGGTAGACAAGAAAAATAACAAATTAAGAGGTTTACTTTTGAAAAATAGCAAATTTATTTTTAAATTGTTAGAGTAGCAAAATTGAAAATTTTGAAAAATAAATAAATGGAACAATGTCTCAAATGCCTCTACCCAATTCAAAAATAGTCTAAATACAATTGTTCACCTAAAACCAAAATACCCTGTAATTAAATAACACATCTTTGTTGAAATTGTGCACGTTTAAGTATTCAAAGCCGAAAAGAATCCAACTTCACTATCTTCCACTTTCGTAGATTCCACCAAATCTTCAAAGTCTTCGATCAGTTGTAGAAAAGATTGGAGCTTCAAGCTTCGTCCTCCTCGAAACCTTCAAAGTCGTCATACATTCAGTGCAAATCAAAGGATTTTCTTCTTGCTGACCATCTTCTTCATCAAACTGATTACAACCATCTTCTTCATCAAACCAATTATAGATTCTTTTTCATTTCGCGCAAAGGTGAGGTTCTTCAATCCACTTGATTTTTAGGACAGATACAGTGTAATTACATCTAAATACATTGTATTTGATATCAAACATCAACCACATACCTTGTATTCTCCCTTTCTGTCTTCTATCCTCTTTGGTCTCTTCCAAAAGATCTAAAAATTAATATTATTTTAACTTCAAAGGGAAATTAAGAAAAGGTACAACAAAACCCCTACAACCACAAAGTCACTAAAATCTGACGGCTTACAATAGCTGGAAGTTTTGGCATAATCGATGAAAGAATGTAGATGAAGGAGACCGATGTGGCTGGACGTGCGACGCGCGAAGGAACAAGCGGCGCAAAAGGTGCTTGACTTCGAATGAAGTAAACATGTGACTAGCAGCATTCAGTGGAGGAGACGTTTTCCTGCGACTTAGTTCTCGATCAACAAAATGGAGGGGATGCCTACAAAGGTGAAGATCTCAACTGGATGAAGAACACTCGAACGGAGATAGAGGTGTCATTGATGGCTAGGGTTTGGTGAGAGTGAAGAAGATGGTGAATAATAATAATAATATTATTATTAATAGTAAACATTATTATATTATTCTTTTCCCTTAAATATCCTCCTTTCCCAATTTAAATAAAAAAAATATTTTCTTCTCAATTAATTCCTTCCAAAAAATAAAATATTTAATTTTTTATAAATATTTTAGAATATAAATAATTCAAAAATGTTAAATTTATGTTTGTTATTATTTTGGATATATGAAGATAATCTTAGCACAATTTTAGAGACGATAAAATTTTAAATTCAAATTATTATTAACAATACCTATTTTTATAAATTTTTAAAACATTTTTAATATTTTGGTGGTTTCAAATCAAAATTTAAAATCTATTTTGAAATTATGGAAAATAGATAAAGCATATTAACAAGATAATCCTAAAAATTTGAAATTATGTTTGACATCATTTTAGAGAAATCAATCAAGTAGCACGATTACAAGAAAGTCAAAATTTTCTTAGAATAATCTTATTAAATGCATCATATTATAAGGGTAATATACAATTTTAATTTTAATTTATTATTATGTTAAATAAATTGTTATTAGAAATATGAAAAGTTTAGGAAAATCAATCAAGTACCACGATTACATGGGGAAGATCAAAATTTTCTTAGAATAATCATATATGCATTAAATGCATCATAATTATAGGGGTAAGATACAATTTTAATTTTAACAACCCAACTAAATAAATTGTTAATTACTTGCTTTGAAACTACAAACACGAAAATCTGGAATAAATTCCAGGCTTAAATCTAGGGGATGTTGATTTAATCAAATTTATTTTGAAAATAAATATTTATTTAATATTTTTACACAACTGAATGATTTGCAAATACACTGTGTCTGTGATTCTTATTCCAATATTCTCGATGGATTTAAGTGTGTATCATTAGTTTAATGAAAATTTTATCATTTTATTCCTATAAAAGGATTGCATTGTCGTTATATTAACATTTATTCCATAAAATAATTAATTCTTAACAATTTATTATTACTAATATGGTCAATCCGTTTATGGAATAATTGCTATATGCATAATTGTAGGGAAAATACACTATTTATATGAAATTGTTATCTATAATATATAAAATGTCAGAATGTTTAAAGAACATTTTAATATAATTGTATCCCTTAAATTTAAAAAAATTACATCTATACCCTTAAAATGAAATTAAGAATAAAATGGAATTAAAATTTTAATAGAATTAAACTTTTAATTCATTTACATCAAAAAAATAATAAATGGTAGATTATGTAATTTTATTTTTGATATTGAAATGTATATCGTTTGACCGTTATAAAAAAATAATAATAACGTAATCATTTAAATTATTTTTCTTAAATTTCAATTTATAAAATAGTAATTATTTCAATCTCATTAAATTTATGTTTTTTTATTTACCAACTAATTTATTAAATTAAAATTTATTAATATAATTAATTTAAATTTTAATAATTTATTTATAAAATGAATTAATTATGTAACGTAATTATTTTAATTGCTAACCTTAAGTTTTAATTTATAAAATTGGAATTATTTTAATCTTATTAAATTTATGTTTTTTTTTATTTACTACAAAAAAAATTGTAATGTATGATTTACATGAGCTAATATTTAAATGATATCTCAATTACCAATTCAGTCATTCTTTCTATTTTACACGATTAGGTCCGAAATATTTTTTTTTTTTTATCTTGGAGCTCATTTTAGATCACAAAACAAAAGGTATTGCATTTTTTATTTACATTTTTTTGTTTTCAATTATAAATTATTTTTGCAAATTTAGGTAAATTAATCTGAATCTAATAGTTTCGTTAAATTTTCTATGTACTAGATGACAGAAAGCACGATTATGAATTTGAAACCTTTTCAAAAAGGTTGGTTTACAAAGCTAACAATGGTGAGAGAGTTCCTTGTCCAACGATTTAAAAATAGAAAAGGAGAACCTCTCCGAATAAAAAAAGTTATAGGAGATGATAAAGAGGTAAAAACTCTCTCTCTCTCTCTATATTGTAAATGCTTAAAATTTATTTTTTTCGTAGGAAGAATGCATCCAAATAACCATGTTTAATGAACAAATTAAAAAGTTCAATACAAAGTTAGATAAAGGAAAAACAATTATGATAATTAATGGCAATGTGAAGCCAATTGATAGAAGATATCCAAATGTCAACGATAAAATTGAAATAACGTTGACACAAAATAGCGAAGTCAAGGAATTAGAAGATGCAACATATAAATTGAACGAGCCAGAAATCGTGAATTTCAAATTACTAGCGAAGGAGGGCAGCCTACAATCTCAAATGAGTGTATAGATTTTTTTTAAAACATTATTTTTCTTTCCTTTACTAAAAAAAATTTGTTTGCAGATATTATAGGTACAGTAATTCAAGTTAAATCAATGATAATTAAGAAGTGGAATGAAAACTACACAAAGAAAAGAGAGGTTCATATAATGGACAACAAGTAAGTTATCTATATTTTCTGTACATAATCTTTATATTTAATATTGAATAATTTAAATAATTCTTTCTAATTGCATGTAGATTCAATCTTTTGAAATTGATATTATGGGATGAATTGGCTAAAAATGAAGGATCATTTTTAGAAGACAATTGCAAGAACAATAACATAATCTTGATAACTAATATCAAACTAACAGAATGCCTTTGAAGACAAGGCAAGCATAATTAAATAAAATCATAATTAAAATATAAATTGCTAGATGGGAACAAAGAAAATTCAAAACTTACAAAACAGAGACAATGTAAAAATCAAATATTGTCCTAATCAATATAACAAAAAATTTGCAATTTATGAAAATATATAACATTTACAATAACTACCAGATAAGTTAAGAATTAAAGGTGTAAAATGATTTAATGTTATTAATTGAAATAAAAGCTTTTGATTAATCCTTACTCTTACTAATCCTATATATAAACTTAACATAATTACTATAATTGTCATAATTACTCACATAAAATATCAATCATAAATCATAGGTTATGCAATTTAATTAATTACTATAATTGTCATAATTACTCACATACAATATTATTACATCAATCATAAATGATAGGTTATGTAACTTAATTATAGATATTGAAAAGTAAATGAAATAAAATTTGACTAAGACCAAGGAAAAGACAAAATTAAAATTTATTATTATTATTATTCATATTGTTATTTTTATGAAAAAGAAAAACAAAAGAGGAAGAAAAAAAAACCCGAAACACTTTGCACCCTAAACAAAATTAAACATAATAATTTTAAAAAAATGTTTAAGTTAAGAAATTTAAAAATATATCATATATATGATTTATTACATATTATTCAAGAAAAATAATAAAAAATAAATGATTAGATATCATTTGACCGTTACAAAAAAATAATAACGGTAATGTAATATAACAATTAATGAAAACATAGAAGTCACCTTTATATTGACAGTTTTAAGATCATATTTGGTTTACCATATATAAAAACTCTCTAAAACAAACATATTTCTAAGGCTATTTTCAATTTTGTCTATTGAACAGAAGAGGCACCTCAACATTATTTCAGGCTTAAGAAAAATTTATTTATTTAAGTATATTGTTGTCAAATCTATAAAATTTAATATATCTATGTTTTTTTGCAGTTTATTACCCAAGATACAATATTTAGACTGGTAAGTCATCTAATTCAAATAATTTGATTTGTCTAGACATTTAAATATAAATGATTTGAAGAAGAATTATGTGTGTTTTGTTCATATTTTATAAACATGACTACTAAATTATGAAACAAAATAAAAACATTTAAAATCGACCTAAATTTTGGTTATCAAAAACTTTATTCAGTTCAAAAATGAAATTTGTATATGTTTCAGTTCTTAGAGCATATGTTATATAAGCACATGATAGTTATTATAATCATGAAATAACACAAAAGAAGTTGTGTTTGTAAAAAATAAAATAAAATCTATTACAGATACACGGAGACTATTAAAATAGATCTAGAAATAAGAAGAGGAAGAATAATGGAATATTAACAAACATAATGTGCAAAAAAAAAAAAAAAATCAAACACTTACAAGCAAACAATTACCTGAGTCCTTTTTTCAAGAAATACAAAATAAATAATAATATAAAAAATTGCAATTAATTTTTTAGTTACCTAGTCCTTTTTCTCTTTGATTTTTTTCAAACATTCAATATAAATCCTCTATTTGAATCATCAACTGATTTGCATCTGAATAGTCTCTCATCTTCACCTCCCTCAAAATGTAAGTCCTTAAGAGAGGCAAAAGAGAAACTATAGAAAATTGATGGAAGAAGCCATTCATAAGAAGAAGAAGAAGATCATAAACAATAACTCTCAATTAAGACAAGAAATTGTAAAAAGTCTAAAAATTAAATTCAAATCAAACAAAAGAAAAGACCTAATCATAAAATCAAAAAGTTGAACATACAAACTCGATCGTTCATGCATGCGTTGTTTCTGGAAAAGTTGACAAAATTATTTCTTCTCTTTTCTTTTGACAACTATATTAAGCATAATATATAATTTTCATTTTTAAAGATTTGCAACCATGTACATCAGGAAAAAATTACATAGAAAAGGTAAGCTTTAATAAAATAAAATAAAGGAAACTTTTATTAAGGAAAAAATAGGGGGATTTTTAAAAATAGAAGATTTGGGTAAAGTAATTACAGCCCATAGCAAAATTTGAACCCAAGCCTAAATCAGTTAGGTGAAATACCAGAACAACCCTTGTGTGAACTTAATTTTTCACAAAATAAACAACTCGATCTTTTCCTAATCGACACTCACACGATTTTTTCTTTCAAATTCTCACAAACCCTAACGTTCTTCTTCTTCCTCTTTTTTCTACTCCTTAAACGATACTTCATTGTCCAACAATTGAATTTCATCAAGTTAACTCAACTTTGAAGTTGAGATCTTTGTAAATTTTGCCTCCCCTCGTCTCCCTTGATAATATGCATTTGAATCTTGTGTGTGAAAACCACTGACTAAATATGTTGTGCCGATTCACATACCTTTTGTTGGGCATTGGAGGTAGATTTTGTACAAATGTTTCATTACAGTAATTCTACATACAACTCATGTTGTGATTAGATGAAGAAACTAACGTCTTTCCAAAATTTTAATTCTTCTTCTTTTTTCTACTCGATCAGTTTCTTTTTTCTAAGGCAACTCAAAATTTAATTTTTTTCTAGTTTGGTTCTTCATCTTTAGCATTCTACACTCTACATAAAGTAAGTAATAATGTTTCTTTCCTCATTCTTCATTCTTCTTTTGTTTCTATACATACTAATTAAATTTATTTTTTCAATAGATGTCAAGCACTAAGACAACATAAACATCAAAGGGAAAAGAGGTATGAAATTTGATTTTCTTTCCATTAAATAAAATAAGTTATGCTACCTTCTTTGCCTATAATTTAGCATTTGTGTAACATGTTTTAGATTTTACATATAGATATATGGATTGAAATATTGAAATACTGCCTAAATTATAGTCAGTGATACTGCCTAAATCAAATGGATTATTTTTCTATTTTAAAATAACAACAAATGAGAATCTGATAGCCTCACCAATATTATTTAATGCCTTTTAAGGTGTGTGTATATGTGTATCTATGGAGCCAAGAGAAACACAGAAGGATCCTATAAAATAAAAGATGTGGGACTTAATTTAAAGTGTTTAGGTACAACATATCCAAAAGGTGGCCTTGGCCTTTGATATACTGAAGATACAAAATGGGCAGGTACCCTTCAAGACAAAAGAGTGCAGGATCAGAGTGTCCCACAGTAACACATTTTTTTTCTTCAAAACAGTTCCCACTCCGAATATCCATCCACCTTTATCCCATTCTCTCTCTCTCACACACATACTTATGTACAATTAGCAGATCTGACTTTTAAAACTCTCTTCCTCTTTCATCTCTTATGCCCACTCTTTCCCTCCTCCTTTGTGGGCCCTTCCTACCCTTTTATCTTTTCCTTTTTCCTTTTCTTTCTCTTCCTCTGCTCTCTCTTCTTTTTCAAACTAACCTCTCTTAAACATCCTATGATTTTGATAAGTTTACCATACTTTAATGTTTAAGCTAGTATATATATATAAAGCAACATCACCGACTTTCCTTTTTGGGTTGATGGAATAGGACATTCCCCGTGATTACATGTACAATTCTGACGATATGATATTATTGTAAGAGTGGTTATTCTACAATTCTGCCTATGTTTTAGATTTTGCACATACATTGAAATATAGAGTAGTTATTCTATCTTTCTGCCTATATTTTATATTTTGCATGTGGATTGAAATACTAGTTATCCTATGCTATCTTTCTGCCTATAATTAGTATTTCGACATGTTGTAGATTTTGCATGGCATCTTTTAGATATATACGATAATCTTCTATCTCTGATAGTCAGTGATAGTCTTCTATCACTTTAAAAAATATATACAAGCTAACATGTTTTAATAAATCTTTTTAACAGGTAGAACGCGAGTTACTACTGGTTCAACATGAAAAAGTATTATGAAGATAGTAACCACTTACATAAATCTAGAAGTTCTGCAAATAATAGAAAACAAATTAAATCATCAATGTTTATCTAAAGTTATGAGGAGTCCTTTCGGACATCTTTTAAACTTAAAGATGGACAAAATTCCGACCCAATTCTGTAACTACTTGGTACAAAGACAAGTTTTAACTAGGAAGTCAAATGTATTGGCATTCAACTTTAATGGAAAAATTGTAGAATTTGGGTTGAAAGATTTTTGCTTGATAATTGGACTAAAAGGACACAACTTCAGTATGGTTGATTTAACAGAAAGAGATAACACATCTGAACTGAAGACAACCTTCTTCTTGCATGATCAAAGGGTATCAAGGAGTGATTTAGAAAGAACATTCAAAATGATGTGAGAATCGAACAGTGACATTTTGAAAATTAAACTAGCAAATCTTTACCTTTTACAAAGTATCCTCCTCCCAAGGCAAGTACATAACAAAATTAATTGGAAACATTTATGTATTATGGACAATGAAGAAGAGTTAAATAACTATCCATGGGGAAGATTGTCATATAATTTAACATATGAATTTTTCAAGAAAGCTACTTGTGTGGACAAAAAAGGTGCGGTCTATCTATAAGGATTCCTATTGGCCTTAGTCTATTGGGCATTTGAAATCATTCTAAAACTATCATCTTTAGATGTTGATTTTGGAAGAAAATTTTCTGATAATGGTCCAAGAACAACAAGATGGGAATGTTTGCGGCCAGATGAATGAAGGATTTTGAAGGAAAACATATTTGAATCCAATGATGTATGTAATTCTTTATTTTTATATTTTTCAATTTTTTCATTTGAATTAAATTGTTTGATAGGTAGTGATAGAACTCTGTCACTGGCTATCACTGATAGGCAGTGATAGAACTCTGTTACTGGCTATCACTGATAGGCAGTGATAGAACTCCATCATCACTGGCTATCACAATGGTGCTCAATAATTTTTTGTAATAATTTTTCTATGTTTTTACTTGTAGTTTTCTATAATTTCACTCCAAATGACAGAGGAAGAATCTAAGTCAGAGATAATGCAATATTTTATTGACATAGAGAAGAAGGAGATTGATGGGAGAAAAAAAGAAGAACTAAACATATTGATTGAAGAAAGGGGAAGAAATGAAGTGATTGTGAAAAAAATTGCGCAAGACATCAAGGAGTTAAAAGAAAATCAGAAGAGAATTATTGAAGGACAACAGAAAATTCAAGAGGAACAAAAGGAATTTAGAAAAGGACAGAAAAAAATTATTAGTTTGTTGGAAATGATTAAGGGTTTCATAAAGAATGTTTCGTTGGAAAATTTTCCTCAAGAGTCTGAAAAAGAAAAAGAACTTGAACTGACCTTGGAGAAAAACAAACCACCTTCTTGTGGTGTGGAAGTTTTGGAAGATGACAATAATGTTGATAACATGATAAACTATGTAAAGAATTCTTTATCTCTGGTAAGTCTTTTGTATATGATATTTACTTTTTAAAATTATTATACTATTAGATTACTAACTATAATTTTTTTTTTCTTATAGGTTGAAATTGAAAATGAAAATCAAATTCAACAACTTGAAACACAAGAGTCAAATTCAACTACTCCTACAACTCAAGTTCTTGGAGATGATGAGACAACAACAGAAAAAGAAAAGGTTTCATTCATTTTATGAAAGTACTTGATTTTGATAACTGTGAAAATAAGTCAATAAAAA
>JBBPDI010105475.1:0-10146 GCA_037974545.1 Cucumis variabilis
CCAGATATTAGTCACGGGATACTGGTTGAAATGGCTGAGCATAGGAAAGAGTTGGAGAAGAAAACAAAGCCCATGCTCGATACTTTAAGGAGCTACCAAGATCTTCCCCCTGTAATTCATTCCCCATTACTCATTCACTGCCAATTTGTTTTGTGTATAAATAGTTCTCGAACCTTTAACTTCATCAAAAGAGAGTAAAAGGATTGAACTTTGAACTTTTGTCTTAATTACAGGATAAAGCTCTGGCTGCTTTAGCAATTGAAGACAAGAAAAGACAGTATGCTGTAGCTGAAAAGTATCTTGAAGATGTTCTTCATTCTGCACTCACCACAACACAGTAGCTTCTCTTCGACAATCTAACGTTATCGGTAAATTGTTGAGTACGTTTGTGTATCAATGTTAGTACAAGATAGTGTTAAAGAGAGGTGCATAGTCAATATTCAGGATTAAGACTTTGGGAACTGAGTATATTTTGTAACATTATGATGACATTGGGGGCTTTTGAGTTCCTTAATGAACATAGTTTATTTTTGTTATTTGGAATATGCTAGAACACCAACTAAGAGTGATATTATTCAATTGGAAACAGCAGAAGCATTACAAGAACGAATTGACGAATTGTCAGTTCTTAAACAGAAATTTAGAATAACAGAAAACAAAGAAATGATCCCTCCCTTTTTGCCACTCCTCTCTCACAAGGAGTTGTTCATTGACTCTCCAACTGTTTAAACCTCTTTCCCTTCTAACTAACTGTGGGCCCCAGTCTTGGCACTCACATTCCCCATTATATGTGCACTCTCTTCCTTTCCTACTATACTGTAGTATAATCAGATGTGTAACATTACTCGCCTCCTCAAATTACCTTACCCTCAAGGTGAAAGTCAGGGAGTTATTGCTGGAAATTGTCACAATTTCCACACATAGCTTCATGAGGCAATAACCCGTTCCAGCTAATCAATACTTCCCACACTCTTGTTGAAGGAATTTTGCAGTATCCAAACACTTCCTCCGACACAGCCATCCACTCATGATTTTCAGATACATAAGGAGTCAACTGATGCACCTTTGTGTGTTCTATCACCTTTTTTAGCTGAGAAACATGAAATACTGGATGTATGGAGCCTTATGAAGGTAACTACAATTTATATGCCACTGGCTTGATTCCCTCCACCACTTTATACGGCCCAAAAGCCTTTGGTGATAGTTTCTCATTCCTCCACTTCCTCAATGATGCTTGACGGTAGGGTCAAATTATCAAAAATACAAACTCACCGACCTAAAATTCCATATGTCTCCTTTTCAAGTCAGTGTACTTCATTTTCTCTTGAACAATCCTAAGATGCTCTCTCAACGCGCCCAAAGCTACATCCCCTTTCTTTAAGCTGTTGCTCAAGAGTAGAATTGAGAGTTTCAGTTTCACCATAATAGATCAAAGGTGGTGGTGAATACCTCATATATTGCTTGAAATGGAGTGATTCCAATGGATCTTTTGATATGTAGTGTTATACCAATATTCAGCCCAATGTAGCCAAGTCAACCACTCTTTAGACTTTTCTCCACTGAAAGAACGCAAATATGTTTCCACACTGCGATTCACCACTTCTGTCTGACCATCAGATTGTGGATGATAGGTTAAACTTCTACTCAATCTAGTACCTGACAGACGGAACATCTCACGCCAAAAGTTGCTAAGAAACACCTTGTCTCGATATGATACTATGGATCTAGGGTACCCCTATAATCTTACTATTTCCTTAACAAATCCCTCAGCTACTAACTTATTATAAAGATGTTTAAATGCAAAAAAAATGTACATACTTGCTCAGCCTATCCACAACTTCCAAAATCACATCATATCTCACGGCTTTTGGTAATCCATTAATGAAATCCATAGAGATGTCACTCCAAACAACATCTCGAACTTCTAATGGCATCAATAATTCCACTTCTAATGACATCAATAATTCCACTGGAGATAATGTCAATGATTTGTTGCGTTGACAAACAATGCACTCATCACAATATTTCTTTATGTCATGCTTTATGATCTCCAAATACAATTCTCCCATTATAAGAGTGTTCTCAGATATCTTGAATGTCCTTCAAGTACAGAATCATGATAAGTATGTAAAATTGTAGGTAATGGTGTTGATGCTTTAGATATCACCCACCTCCCTTTATACCTCAACATCCTTGCTTAAGGTAAAATCAGGAACACCTTCTTCATTTTTCTCTAACTCAGCTATTATCTCAATCAATTGGGGGATCTTTTTTAACTTCTTCCTTAATTACAAGTAGATCCAATAAGGCTGTAGCTGTTAAATGATTCAAATGTATTGTAGGTGGCACCCTTGATAAGGCATCAATAACTTTATTCTCTTAATCGAGTTTATAGATTACTTCAAACGTATAGCCTAACAACTTAGCTATCCGTTTCTGATGATGTGGCTGAATTACACGCTGTTCCAGGAAAAAGTTTTAAAGATCGTTGATCCGTTTTGTCTTCATATTTCCTTCCCAATAGATATGTGCACGGCAAACGCAACCACCATCAATTCTTTTCATAAATAGGTTTAGCCTGATCTCTCAGTGATAAATGTATGACTGAAGTAGGTGATGCCGCAATTCCCAATTCCATTACTTGATGCGCCAGTTTCAATTTCAAAGGGCCAATTGAAATCAGGCAGATCTAGTATTGGCAATGTCATCATTGCATTTTTCAACTTCTCAAATGCTTCTTGTGCCTCTTCTATCCATTTGTATGCTCAAAACTTCAATAATTGTGTCTGTGTGGCTGTCACACTGTTAGCCCTCATTCCTTTCTCCTTTTATTCATATTAATATTTTTCTAAGGTGTGAAAAACAAGTTTAAATCCAATTGTAAATTTTTTTATGGATTAAATCATTTTGATCAAAAAATTTTAGAATCCTAATTTGATAAGTTATTGAAAACTAAGAAAATGTCCCTAGTAAGTTTAAATGGAAGGAGGGGACAATATGGTCATTTCCTCTTATTATTATTATCTTCCTTCTTCTTCTTCCCTTATTTAAAAAGAAAAAAAGAAAAGAAGAAGAAGGGAGAAAAAGAGAAAGAGGCTCACGAAGCATCCCGGTTCTTCTCGTAACGTCTCTCTCTCGGCATCCTTTTCGTCAACTATCTCTATCAATCGCAAGTTGGCACACTCCCACCTGATCGTACGTCGTGTCGGCAACGCAACTCGTTGACGCTGATGACCAGCTACACCTACCCCTGCTAGCTATATCTGGTCGTTGTCAACTAGGTTCCACGAAGTCGTTACGAGTTGTTTGGGTTGTAGATCTACAGCTGAGCCAAGTTCGCTCAAGGTTGTCGCGATGCTCCTCACCTGCAGCTCCTCATGTCGCTAGCTTGTTGGATATGTTCTTGTGGGTAGATTTGATGCTTTTCGGTGAGTTTTGTGGGTTTTCTTGAAGATCTATACTACCCATTAAGTTTCGGTTTTGATTTTACAATACCCATTGCATTTTGTAGTTAGATTTGGAGTCTTGGGAGATATTAGCCGCTGTTTAGCCTTTACAAAGCTTGGAATTGGGTCTTTTCGCACAACTTGATTAAATTCTAAGCTTTATGGTGTGGGTCTTGAGTTTCCATCTAATTTTAGTGATAATATTGAAAAACCCATGATGTTGGATGGTTGAATTTGAATTTAGAAGGTAGTTATGGTGTTGTCCATTGAAGTTCAGATTACTTTGCTAAGTTCTTGGTAAGTTTTGGAGTAATTTTGTTGAGTTTTCCTAGAGTCTTGAATGCCCATTAAGTTTAAGGTTGAAATTGAATTACTCATGCTATTCCGGTCCTTGAGTCGAATGGTAAAGGTTGAAAATGGACTAGTGTTTTTAAAGGCTCAAGGCACACTAAGGGGCAATGGTCCTCTGAAGCTTAGGCGTAAGGCACGGGCTTTTTTTTCATAAGGCACACTCTATACAAAAAGAAAAAATATATATATGTATATATATACACACATAGCAGAGCAACAACAAAACATTATAAAATTAGTTTTCTACCTAAAAACAAAACACAACAAAAAACTACTTAGTATTCAACAAGTCAAAAATCAAAATAAAAGTTCATCCCTAAAGATCAAACTCAGCATCACTAAATTGATCTTCGTCTTCATTCACTCCTTCGTTAGACTTATAGCCATCAGTATCTTCTTCTTCTAAATCAAAGTCATCCAAATTTACTTGTTTGTGTTGCGTGGTAGATGAAGATGAACATGAAACATTAGTCTTTGCTCTTGAGGTACTAGCTTTAGAATAGAATGATGGTTCTTTTGCTCCGACAGCTCTTGAAACATCACCCCACGTTAAAGAGTCATTGTCAAATACCAACTCATTCTCCTCAGAATCGTCATCCAATCTTCCAATCAACCATTCGTTACTAGCATCAATATCTTTCAAGGAGATGGAGTCGACAATATTTTGTAGATTGTATCGACGTTTTAATGCTCTGTTGTATTTGATGAACACTAGATCATTCAAACGACTTTGAGCAAGTCTGTTTTGTTTCTTGCTATGAAGCTGAAAAATTAGAAAGTTTCATTGCCAGTGAATCATCAAATTTTGATTCTCATTCTCAATGTACTTAAGGAGAGGAAAGGTAACCAGTTCAAACACACTCAAATTACGCTCGCATCCAGAAGCACTACAAGTAAGACCTAAAATTCTCATAGCAAACTTTTGCAAGTTTGGAGTTGATTGTCCAAAATTATCTCACCATTCCACTATACGCACAAAAAAAAAATATATTAATAGAAGAGCTTGTTGCTAGTATCGTTGAGTAATCGTTTAGTTGAAATTTACCTGGAGATATTTTGTCCATTTGTCTGATTGTTAAAGGTTTTTTGAATAATGCTTCAGCTCTTATACTTGCTTATCTGTAAGTATTTTGTCTTGTACTTCTAATGAAGCAACCATTTTCGTTATGCATGAGTAGAGTCCGTTAACTATTTTATCCTCCTCCTGGATGTTAGGATTCGAATAATAGAATGATGGGTTTAAATAATACCCCACCGCATGCAGAGGACGATGCAACTGAAGCTCCCATCTTTTATCAATTATGGTGAAAATGTCCTTGTATTTTTCTTCATTATTATTGAAGGATTTAGCAATAGCTTCCTTAGCTCTATTCATGGCCTCATAAATATATCCCACAGGTGGCTTCTTCTCGCCATCAACCAATCTAAGAACTCGGACTAGTGGGCCAAATACTTTAAGAGCGAAAACAATTGTAATCCAAAAACTAGCCAACAAAATAGTCTGAACTACTCGTTTCCTTTGTTGCTCCTTACTCCATTTGCTATCCTTCCATTTATCTGTAGTAAACATCTTCCTCAGATTATTCTTTTGACGATGTATACTTGATAATGTAATGCAGGCAGTAGCAAAACGAGTCTTAGCTGGTCTAACTAACTCCTTTTCGTTAGGAAAATGTTGCATCATGTTTAATAATCCAGGACGAACATATATGAAGTTGCTAATCTCCATGCCTCTTTTCAATTCTTTGCGAATATTAGAGATCTTGTATATATCCTCTAACATCAAATCTAAGCAATGAGCAGCACATGGAGACCATATTAACTGTGGTCGCTTTGCTTCTAACAATCTCCCTATTAACAAAGAAAATAAGTACACATTTAGCGTAGAACTCAACTAACTAAATCTAAAAAATTAAAGTTATAAATTGTAAGTAGTCTACATTCTTACCTGCCATCACATTTGCTGAGGCACTATCCGTAACTACTTGTATAACATTCGCTTCTCCAATTCGGTCTACAAAATTGCCAAGTAACTCAAACATCTTCTTTCCATCTTTCACATAAGATGAAGTATCGATGGACTCAATAAACATGGTGCCTTTAAGACTGTTAACTAAAAAGTTAATTAATGTCCTATTTCTTCTATCGGTCCATCCATCGGCCATAACAGTGCATCCAACCTTGGCCTACTCTGCCTTATGGCTACCCATCAACTCATTTGTTGCTTCTAATTCCTTCTTCAAACATTGAACTTTTAACTCATGACAAGATAATGGTTTCAATCCAGGACCGAATTGCCTAATTGACTTAATCATAGGGGCAAAACTATCATATGTGAAAGCATTTAGAGGCACTCCTGCATTATAAAACCATCGAGCAATTCTTTGGATGGTGCGCTTTCTCATTTTCTTCTTGTATGCTGCATTCAACGAAGTTTGTTTTCCTTTGTCTTTTCTATTTTGAACCACAGTTTCTGGGTTGGAAGTAAAAAATGCATCCATTGGACCCTTTTGCCTTGGCTTTTTCAAGCTCAAGCCACTTGGTGTTGCTCTGTTGTTTACACTAACACTCCCTCCATCTTCATCCTCGATACCATAATCTTCTACATCAATGTTCACAATCAGATTTCTTTGTTCTTTAATCTCTTTTTTCATGGACATGTACTCTTTAATTTCTTCCTTCACGTGATCTAGACATTTTGTACAAGCGGTGACATTTCTATAACCACCAACGAGGTGTTGGTTCATTCTGTATACCCCTGCTTTTGTTACTTTCGAACAAAATCCACAGACAAACGTATTTATATCTTGGTCGTTTTGCAATTGACCATTTTTCCATGTTGGATCTTTTCTCGAACTTTCTTTAGCCATTTATGATCTAAGTTATCAAAATAATTATTCAAAAATTATTTTTTAAAATTAACAAAAAAAACATATCAATATTTTAAAAAAAAAAAACAGAAGCTATTTAAATCTGTACTTCCATTTAGTTTTTTTTAAAAGAAAAAACAGCAGCTATTTGTGTTAAAAAGAAAAAAAAAAGCTATTTATGTTATTTGTGTTAAAAAGAAAAAAAACGTCAAGGTATTTGTTGAAGAAGAAAAAACCTTGTTGTTTTGTGTGAAGAAGAAGAAGAGTGGCCGGTGATTTGGGAAGCTTCCTTGTCTTCTCTTTTGCCCTATTTTTGCACCAAAAAATAGAGTAATGGCAGCACCAAATAGATTTGTTGAAGAAGAAGAAACCTTGACGTTTTGTGTGAAGAAGAAAAAGGGTGTCCGATGGACCTTACTTTGACGAAGAGATTTGTTGAAGGTCGGCATCGGTGATAGTTTCTTTAAAGTAGAAGCAGAAGGAACGAAAGAAGTAGATAAAGAGTCATGCGTATGCGTTAAAGAAAATTCACGCAGGAGGAGAAAGGTGAAGGGTCGTTTCTTCACTTTCACGTAATAGGTTTAAAAAAGTGTAATTGTAATTGATGGCCATTTTAGCAATAATAATTAGGGATATAACAACATTTAAAAAAAATTACAAATATAGCAAAACTATCGCTAATAGACTTGTATCACTGATAAACTCGTGTGGATCTATCAATGATAGACCAATATTTGCAACATGGTCTATCGGTGATAGATTTCTATCATTAATAGAACTTGATAAATTTTGCTATATTTACAAATTTTTCAAAATGTTGTTATATACTTAATTATTTTGAATCTAATTTCTAAATTTGCAACTATCCCTTTAAAAAACCTATATAATAATACTTTTTTTATATATATAATTAAAGCCCAATCCATTAGTTATATATTAAAAAAAAAAAAAAGCCCACGTCTAATGCGATTTAAGCCTAGAGGCGCGCGCCTAATTGGGCTTTTCAGAAATTGCTTCACTTCCTCACAAATAAGCCCCAAGAGGGCGCCTTAAGCCTAGGCACGCGCCTTAGTGGGCTTTTTAAAACACTGAAATGGGCTTTCCTTTAACTTTGGAGTTCTCTTGGGTGTTACTTCTATGAGCTTCGAAACATAAAATGGTTTTAGGTACTAGATTTGAATTGAGAAAGATGTTAATGTAATGTCAAGGTGATTTCGATAAGGTATCGGTAAGATTTTAGATAAATTTAGTAAGTTCTCTCACAGTTCTTAAAAACCCATTTAGTTTTAACATGAACTTGATATTACCCATATTGTTTTGTATGAGAGGTTGAAGATTTGGAGAACTAGGAAGCATTGATCAACACGTTTAAGGTCGTTTTAAACAAGTTTTTTACTCGTTAGATTGGTATTGAGATTGTTAATGGATCTAAACCTCTAAGGTAGATTATTCGATAAAAGAGCATATGGAATTAAAAGACGTATTAAGTATGGGTGCTTATGGTGTTAAGAGTTTAAGTTGAAGTTTAAGGGTTCGTAGTTGAAAAGTCTAGCCTAATCTAAGGTGAATTGAGAATTCAAGAACTTTAGAACCATAAAATAGTTTGAGTTGGCCTTATGTAGTGTTTTGGAGATTGTTGTGTCGTCTTGCTTGTAAAGATAACTGAGAGACCTCAATCTTCATTTCAGGCTAAATTGAAGTGGGAAAAGCGTATAATTTTGGGGGATCGAGTCATTGATAGTGAGTGGTTTATTTTCAATTATTTTCGTTATAAATCTATTTATGTTATTATGTATGCCATGATTGCGAAAAGTTCAAACATGATTACTTTATAAACTATGCATTAGAAATGTTTTTAATATGAATTTCTGTTTACATAAACTCTTATATTTCAAAATGTTGTTGAACCCAAACTTATTAGTCATGATTTTGATGAAACCTAGTTTCTAAAATACTTATTGATTTATTATTAGACTTGAAGGGGTTCTAAAAGTATGTGTAAGGCTAAGGATTGAAAATGTGTTTACTCATCATGATTTGAAAATTTTGATGAAATCTATTTTCTCCATCAGTCGAGTTCCACAATTCGGTTCTAAGTCTGGACAATAGCAGGTCAATGCTAGTGGTAGTCCTGGCTTCGAGAACGTGATGAGATTACGATAATGGAAAAGCATTAAAGGTAAGTTTTTCTATTAACTCTATTTATTTTATTTTAGGATTGAAATGCATGTTAATCACTAAAGTGTTTAGTTGCAATTAGAGTAAAATCTGATCTTTATTCTGTTGTCAATGTCTACCGTTTCCATCAGTGCCAACATCCAAAACACCTAGAACAACCCACATTAACCCCACTGCATACGTGTATCCTCACCCAACACACATTAGATGCCTTATCTTTCCTTTCCCTTACAATGTTGTCTACCATTCTTGTTATAATCTTACTCAAACATCCTTGTACAGAAACTATTTCACCTAGCTCCAAATTCTAAGCCAATTCACATGGTTTCCCACCCAAGTCTTGAAGCTACCTGTTTAACCATTAATTTTCCATATTCAACTTCCAAAATTCATAACTCAAAATTTACTCATTAAATCGTAAAACTTTCTTCTACAAACTTCTTCTTTAACCTTTTAGTTAGCTTGCCTTAAAATTTAGCTCCAGATTCTCAGTAGAACACTGACTAGCCTTAAAGGACTATCTAAGTTCTTTTGCAAATTGAACAACATTGAGTTTCCTTACGTTTGAACAAATCTCTTAAGCTCGCCTACTTACAACAACCCTCAAATTGAAACTACACTCAAAGATATTTCATTTAAGCCTATAATCATCAGATTCATACAAGTGAAATGAGAGCACCCCTCAACTGAATTTACCCTTAAATAAGCATTCATGCATGTCTTTTAACCATCATGTCCTACTTGGTTAATGCTTATGCTTAACCTTAATCAGCCATTTGTCCTCCACCAGCTGACTTAACTCTTTTCGTCTAACTTGTCTTACCAACACACATCATGCCGCCTAGTGACAACTTAGGGTGCCAGGTTAAGCTACAAGCCTAACATCTTGCTTACCACTCAACCTCAAAACTTGGTCGCCCATAAATTAAGCATTCATGCATGTCTTTTAACCATCATGTCCTACTTGGTTAATGCTTATGCTTAACCTTAATCAGCCATTTGTCCTCCACCAAATCGACTTAACTCTTTTCGTCTAACTTGTCTTACCAACACACATCATGCCGACTAGCACAATGTAATACCCCGAACTCTAAGGTAATTGATTTTAATCAAATTGCTTTATTTTTAGGATTTTAAATTTTTGTTGGGTGTTATTTTATTACTTTTGGTTTGGAAGAGAAATTTAATTAATAGGAAAGAAAAGAAGTGAAGGATGAAAAACGAATTGGAAAGGTAATAATAATAATAATAATAATAATAATAATAATAATAATAATAATAATAATAATAATAATAATAAT
>JBBPDI010105484.1:0-10145 GCA_037974545.1 Cucumis variabilis
AGTGGGTCTCTTACTGAGTATGTTTATACTCACCCTTTTATATTTAACTTTTTCAGGCAAAGGTAACAAAGGAGGCACACCGCCGAGAGGAAAGGAAGCGTGATTGTCATAGGAAATGTCGTCAATTGCTTTCGCTTAATTTTTTATTTTCTTATTTTGTTTTAGTACTTAAGACTGTTTAGAAAATTTTTGTGGTTTAACTGAGTTCATGAACTGATGTTTTACAAGCTTTACTTTGAAATTTTACCCATCCCAACTCTTAAAATATGGGTAGGGTTAGGTTGTCGGGTTGTATTGTTTTTTTTTCATTCCTAATGTTTGTTAAATTTAAAAGTATTAGACTTGTCATATTGATAAATACACAAATTCAAAAATTCAAACATACGTAAACTATTCCGAACATTCCAAACATTATCCATAAATATCCATGAAGTACAACTTTAATAATAAAGTAACAAAAAAGTTCGTCAATATAACAGAAGACAAATATGAACCTAACTTCTAAAATCCCTTCACGCATCCCTAGCATTCAAATTTATCCTGAAAATTAAAAAACATATTAAGCAAGTAGTTTAAATAAAATAAATTAATCGACAAAAATATAAGTATTCAACTTACCATGAAAATTATCAATCTATAGATCATGTTTGTGATGTGACGAAGGACTTGATATTATCTAAAACCACAAAATAAAAGTATATAATGCCTAACTATATTAGAATACAATTTTTAATAAAAAACAAAGCTAGAGACTACACTTACCGTTCTCAAATTTTTCACAAATCTCCATTTCTTTAAGCTCTAGGAAAAGATTCAATAAGTTTGTTTTGCCATAAACCCAATTTTGTGTACAAATCAAAGCTTCCACTATTTTAGGTGATAAGAAACTTCTAAAAGAATCCAAAACCCTCCCTTTAATACTAAATGCAGATTCAGAAGCGCTTTGAGCTGGACGACGTATCAACCTCAAACGTTTCCTAAAGTAGATAATTGTGAGTTTGTGTGACAATAATAACAAATACTTAAAATAGCCAGTGAAGTATAAAGTTGGTAATGCGTACTTGGGGTAGTCCGCTATTTCATCTTTATTGTTGAGAATGTACTAATATGCGAGCCGTTTCTTTTTCTTTGATAGAGTTGTTAAACTTGACACCCTTAATGGTCATACTTTCTGCATGAATAGTTCAAACTCACCAATTACCTCTTTACTGGCTTCTATTAGGTGTAAATCCTTTCTTATTTTCAAATCTTGTAGGTCCAAACGAACATTCGTGGTATCTTTCATTTTTCCTTCAATATTCAACAACTTATCAACCAAGTTTTCACAAACATTCTTTTCAATAAACATTACATCTAGTTTATGACCTAATATTAGTCTGGACCAGTAAGGAATTTCGAAAAAGATATTTCTCTTGATCCAATTGAGAGCTCACTTTCTTTTCTTATCTTTCATTGAGTGATGTTTACTCATAACTGAAAAATCCAACGAATCTAGTTGTTCTAAGATATCGTGCCCATTCATCATAACTAGAGGAGCCATACACTCTACCTTTCTATCATGTAGCTTACTTCTACACCAAACGTATAACGATCCAACTTTTCTAACTAAGTCGAAGTCATTGATTTAAAACAATGACCTTAGTTTACACAAAAACACCAAATTAAATTAAAATCAAACTCTCAAAGAAACAAAATTCGAGTTCGGGCCCTGTTTAAAATAACATCCAACCCATTTACACCTCTATAAGTAATTCATCAATAAGTTACGTTATCTCAGTCGACCCTGCAACACGTCCTAAACCTTGCATTGCAGCACACGACGTGACCTAAGCAGCACTAACGCCTCAAGTGAAACATCAGAATGCTCAACTAAAGACCTTCAACCTTAGCTTTATTGCCTAGTTCCAATTTAACTCGTAACTACTAAGCAATAAGAACATACAACACAAGTTAAAATCAATAATCTTCTCTTTATTTACTTAACATCATAACCGTTCCGAAAATACATATACATGCTTTCTTAAATACATTAACTATAAAATAAACTTAAGGCCTCCAATGCCTAATGAAACTCCTTCAAGCTTAACTTTCAATGCCTTGTCAACGTCTTATAGTGTGGAAGCTCTCCTTACCCTTCTCACTTTGGCCGTAATGATGGTAACCTGGGGAAGGAAAACTTAACACATAAGTCAAATACTCGGTGAGATTTTTGAAAACCTTTCGGAAAATACAATCACATAAATACTTTTTATAACATAGGCTCTCAGCACCTCATTCAATAAAACATAAATCACTCATTAACTTTTCATATTTCTTTCATCAAGAACATGAACCTTTCCCACACAAAGACTACTGTGATGACATTTTCATCAATAACGTCCCTTAGAAAATTTCTCAATTCATTTCCCATTGCTCAGACTTGCTAACCCAATACACTCCTTTTACTCATTGGTCAACTTCTTATCGCCATGTGGTCCTTCCACCTCATGGTTGCCTTAACTCATTATGTGCACATAGTAACTAGCTTGTTGATAGGAATAAGACTAATGATTTACTCACATACATAGCATACAATCATCAATCATGAAACTTATTTAAAATCATAACTTAAGAGCTTTTCTTTAAGAAATCATGCTTCATATAAACATAAATGTGTGTTACAACAATACATGACAACATCAACTTAAGAAAGAAAGCTTTAAATTCTAAATAACTTTTGGAAAATGACTCAATACACTAAGTTTTCTTCTTCTCTCTGAATGCTTAAGCCAAACCTTCTTCTTGCCTGATAGCAGTACAACATTTAGCTCTTTCTCTTAGCAAAATCTCATAATAACCTTCTTCTCTTCTGCCTTTTTCTCCTATTTATACTAATCCCAAAATTAGATTAGTCCTCTCTTAAGCTTCTTTAACTCGTCAGCTTCTACTTAAGTGCTACACATGTCTATTTAATAATTCTCTTATCCATGGTTAAACTTAACCTTGACACGTAACCCACTAATTAAGCACAATTACGAAATTTTGTAACTCTCATCGTCTTCCTTCTTCAAGCGTTGGACTCCAAATTGCCTAATTACTCTTGACCGCAATTCCCTTAATCTCGCATCGACTGGCTTTAACGCCAACCATCAGAACACCTTCTTCACAATATTTATCTAATTCTTATAACCAAAACTCTCACTTCACAACGACCCTTCTATTCTAGACACAAGTCTTACATACGTTGATCATCCTTTGCAAAAAAAAAAAAAGAAAAAAAAAAGTTAAAATAAGATAGTTGGTTGTCTACTTTGGAAGGTCCAAATTAGTCCAAAATCCACCATAAATCTAAGAAATCATATGAATTAGCCCAAACCTACAACCAACAATCTTCCACAGGTCAGAAATTTTCCAAGGTTTTGTAAACTAATATGCAATGTCTTAATTTGATTGATCTAAAAAGAGTCTTAACACAAAACCTACCGAAAATGACTTGAGTTGCAGTTGAAAAGTGATTGAAGAAGTCCAAAACTACAAAAGGAAGTTCCAAATATTTTAAATAAGCTAATGAAACTTTCAACTAATAAAAGAAACTCAACAACACAATGTTTTGAATAAGCAAGAAGCATTAACAAACTTCTTACATTTATAAAACACATAAACAACTAAACAAAACTATCAAACAATAACTAATAGAACTAATTCAACGGAAACAAACTAAACCACTTTGTGTTTTGAATGAGAGCAATAAACAAGATAAACAATAACTTTTGAACCCAATAATAACATGAATATTAAACATGTGAAGAACAATTAATGTATTTTAGCACATGAATGTCATAATTGCAAAGATAATCATCACAATAGAATTAGAAAAAGCATTGAATAATATAACATCCAAAGATAAAACCCTAATAGCAACCATATTCATTAGATAACTTCACTCATTTTGTTAACATAAGATTTTGAATAGATCATGAACTATAAACAAATAACATCAAATAACAAAGACAATTTAACTCAAAGCCTGTAGGAAGTATCCAAAAAGTCTCTATGTGACATTTTAACTATCAAAACATGTTAAAACTATCTAAGTGTGATTTTATTACTAAAAATCATCTAAAAAGTGTCTTAAATCTAAAAACAACTTACAAATGCCTAAGTGTGACTTCCAAACAAAAAATTATTGTTGCAATTCCCCAAGAAAGAATTATATGTTGAGAAGCCTTAACTTCTAGACTTAATGCCTAGACAAACCATATGCTAGCCTGCCTTCTATTTTGCTTGAAGATTTAGTATCTCGCTTGCCTAAGTAAAATGCCTAGATTGATTACTAATTGTCTCGCCTTGGTTATTAATCAGAATGCCTGAGGATCAGCTCGTATGGACTTATCAGGTATTAATCAGTTCCCTTAATTATCAACTCACCTGGTCAGAACGCCTACTCCAAAATAAGAATAAGTTAAGAAAGCGAGGTTGAGTTGCGGATCTCGCTTTCTTTAAGACATTTCGCGACTCTGCTCCTTTGTGCAAACAAATTTCTAATGTCTCATCGTCCTCATAATAAAACAGTCATGTTCTTTAATCACAATTACATAGATACTAAATGGAATCTCAGCACTCAAATAAACACTTATGATTGCTCGAAAATTTTCACAAAAGGATTGTTTTAAAAGAATGCTTTTCTTATTTTTCTCATCCTTTCAAAATGAATAATGAAATATGTTTTATAGAGTGGGAAGACAAAAAGAGAAGTTGGGAAATAATTTAGGAAAATAATTTTGGAAACATTTATAGTTAAGGGAAGATTACGTTGGAAATTAAATGTAAAACGATAATAAAATGTTTAACTATGTAATTATAAGATAACGATCATGTCATTATTGAATCTCATCTCACCTAGCCATCTCGCTTAGGATGATAGCATGTGCATGATGATATTCTAGCCATTTCACATAGCTAGTACTATCGATAATCATGATCAATATCACACAATTCGATAACTCTATTGCTTAGAACTCTTAAAAGTATCATTCGCATAGTTCGTGTAAAGAATTTTTCATTCAACAATCCCCCACTTGAAATTTTTTTACAATACAGTCCCCCACTTGAAAATTTTCAAAACATTTTCATCAAGTAGTGTCTATCTTTATAATATTATGCTTAAGTTATAAAAGGTGTCCAATGACTTGGACCTTTACTTAGTGACAATATTTTTTAGTATTATAAAATAACTCATAGTTTTGAACTTTACTTCTAACAAAATTGCACACACAGCATTATTCGAGTAAAGTTCTGAAATTTTTCATGCTTTAAGACCTTACACGTATATCCCAATTTAGTGGATGCTCTAGAAATTTTCCTAGAAGTCCACGAAAAGTGGCCCTCACTTCCACATTCATAAAGGTGAATCTATCAAGAGTACTCCTGTAGCTAGGTACTTTACCAAGATATATACACATCTCAAGTGTGAAAGCCAACATCATACTCTAGCTCAATCCTTCATTCTTCGTAAAATTCTGCAACGAATAAAATAAACAATATCCATGAAATTCCTAATGACTTAATTTCTCTTCACTTCCTTAATTCTTCTCTCTTTCCAGGTTGATTTCCACCATTTTTTTCAACTAATTGCAAACGATGAAAACAAAAAAAAAATATGAATGTAGAAAATGAAAATAAAATATTGTAAATATTATGTTAGAACTCTTCCCTGCACTTAAAAAATCCCAACAACAATACATAAACATAGACTCTACTCTATGGATATATATATATATATATATATATATATATTAACAAGAAATTTTTCACAATGATAGTTCAAAATAGGAAATACAATAATAGTAAGATAAGAAATATGAAAATGGTAGTAAAGAACTTCTAGCAATTCAAGAAGATAACTCTCTCCCTAAAAGCTCGCACAACAGCTTTTCACAAAATAAAACCTACCTCACTGATCCTAAAAAACATTCCTCAAGTACCTTCATTCCCTTGGTGAGACCCCCTTAGAACATTTCTTTCATTTATTTCTATTGGCCGAGTTGTCTTCTTGGATATTCTCCCTTTTACTCTTGCGCTTGTAGAATTGTATGATAAGAGGTCTAACACATCAGGCTCAAAGCACAACTTGTCCTCAAGGTGGAATGAGGGTTCATGTTGGTTCATAGATAAGGATCGTTGTCTATACGATTGTAATTTCAAATAAACTTCATCTCCTACTTTGAACTTCATTTCACGGCGGCATCGATCCATTTTCTTCTTCATCCTGTTTTGGGTCATCAATAGATTCTCCTTTAAGGCACTAATAACCAAATCTCTTTCCTTCAAAAACTGTTCTACATTGTTATTATTGGTCTTCCTATCCTCATACAAAATAAGTGGAGGTGGTGGACAACCATAAACTACATGGAATGGGGTTGTTCTTGCCGATGAGTAATAGGTGCTGTTATGCCATAATTCAGTCCATGGTATACACTTGTGCCACTTCGTTAGTTGTTCGTTACAAAAACAATGTAAACACGTTTTAAGACAATGATTCACTCGTTTGATTTGCCCATCCGTTTGAAGATAAAATGCGATACTACTCTTCAATGATGTTCCCATGGCTACAAATAATTTTTTTTCCAGAAGCGACTCAATAAGATCTAATCATAGTCCATGACAATAGAGTTTGGGATTCCATGTTTGCTAATAATCTCTTCGACAAACTTTTCGACAACTTGTTTTGCAGTGAATTGGTGTTTTAAGATAATGAAGTGAGCCATTTTACTCAGTCGGTTAACCACTACCATGATACTATCAAAACCTCCTAACCCTTTGATGAATTCCATCTTCTAGTCTTCGAGAATTAAATTGGGTAAAGGTAGGGGTTGTAACAATCCAGAGGGGGAGAGTGTTTCTCTTTTATTTCTTTGACACACTTCACATTGCTGGTAGGTTTTAAGAAATCCTGAATAACCCTCTAACACTGAATTGTGGTATGTATGGAGCAAAACTAGAATGAGAGAAGAAGTTTTTGACAAAACTAACCTTCCCCTAAAAGCAATGTGTCTAACACCCACTAGTAGTTGGCTTTTCCTTTCGGATCCTCCTTCAGCATTTTAATTATTTCTTGTAATTCATCATCCTTTTCTACCTCTTCCCATCACTATTTAAACATCTAGCAGCCTGAGAGAGATAAATGTATTTAATTCAACGGTATGATTCATTTGAGATAAGGCGACTACTACTTTATTCTGCAAACCGGGTTGGTACAAAATTTCAAAATCATAAATCGGTAATTTAGTCAACCATCTCTAAAAATGGGGTTGGATGTCCCTCTGTTCAATAAAAAACTTTAATGCCTTCTGATCTGAAGGCACTATAAATTTCCTTCCCAACAAATAATGTCGCTATTTGTTAACCTCCATCATAACTGTGATCAATTCCCTCTCATAAATAGACTTTTCTTGTGCTCGAAGGGATAATTTCTAGTTGAAATAAGCTATTGGTCAACCATTTTAAGATAAAACTACTCTCAATCCTATTTCTGAAGCATCGGTTTCAATGGTGAATGATAGGGAAAATTTGGGAAGTGCTAAAACCAGTACTGATATCATTACTTCTTTTAGTGATTTAAAGGCTTTTGTGGCTTATTCATTCCAATTGAACTCATTTTTCTACAACAACTTGGTCAATAGAGTGGCAATATTCCATACCCATTAACAAACCTTCGATAATACCTTGTGAGGCCGAGGAATCCCCTTAATTAAGAAACATTTTTTAGTTGAGACCAATTTACCATTTCATTCACCTTCTCGCCACCAGCTTCTAATCCTTTTTTAGAAATCCAATGCCTCAAATAATTGACTCGGAAATGTCAAATTACACATTTCTTCTCGTTGGCAAATAATTGATTGTCTCTCATCACAGTAAACACCAATCCTAAATGCTTCACATGCTCTGTGATATCACTACTATAAACCAAAATGTCATCAAACAAAACTAACATGAATCGTCTTAGGAAGGTCTTGAAAATTTTGTTCATTAGTGATTGAAACGTTGTCAGAGCATTGGTTAATCCGAAGATCATAACCAGGAATTTGTAATATCTTACGTGGGCATGAAACACAGTTTTCTCAATGTCCTCCTCTTTCAATTGAATTTGGTGGTATCTCAAGCGTAAATTCAATTTTAAAAAAACTTTAGCACCATGTAGCTCATCCCGTAGTTCTTCGATTACAGAAATGGGGAATTTATCAGAAATATTCATATTATTCAATTTATGATAGTCTACGCAAAATCTCCACCCTTCATCTTGTTCTTTACTAGTACCACTAGGCTGGAATATGGACTTAAGCTCAGCCTGATAATTCCTACTTGAAGCATTTCTGAAATAACTTCCCTATTTCATCCTTTTGTATGTACCCGTAATTGCAGGGGCGAACATTGATGGGCTTTTATCCATCTACAATCAATATCCATTGATCCAAGGTCCTTCTCAGAGGTAAGTCCTTCCGGATTGTTATCATGGATAAGTTCAACTCTTCCCCTTCTTCCTCTCTTTCGCTTTCCTCCTCATTATCTTCATCAATTTTAACATTCTAGAATTCCAACAATAACCCTAATCCTCTCTTTCCACGTCTTGAAGATCGTTTTCAAGGAGCACTTTTCCTTAGCATGAAAGTCATTGTGATTGATGGCTAATGAACCCCCATAAACCCAATTGTGCTAAGCCACTACATATGGAGAACCACATCAATTCTGTCCAATTCGATCGCTAAGAAATCTATCATAATCGTTAACTCGGGAAGTTTTACCTTGACTCTCTTACATATTCCTTTCTTTTCTAGCACAGTCCCATTGTCAACAGTTACTCTAAATTTAGTTTTTCCTTCTACTGGTAAGTTAAACTCCTTAACTACCCTTGGTGGATGAAATTTTGTGTTGTGTCGCTGTCAATGAGAATAATTACCTTTCTTTTCTTCACTGTCCCTCGCAATTTCATTGTGCCTTTCGACATAAAACCCAAGATGATTCGAAGAACTATTTCTCTATCTCCTTTGAGTTCTAGAGTTTCGAGTTCTACCACTTTCAGCTTGACTTCCTTCTTTTCGTTCCATCTTTCGAATCTTCTTCTTCATTCGTGATATAGAACATATGTTCACGATTTTCCTTGACCTTGCACCGATGTCCTGGTGAATAATTATCATTACATCGAAGCATAACCCCTTCTCTAGCCTTGCTCAAAACTCACTATCCAATAAATGTGTAACACCCCCAAAATCTTAAGGTAAAATATTTTTTTTATCTTACTTTTAAATATATCAAATCTTCTTGGTTTAAAGATTTTAAGTTCTAGGGGTGTATTTTTGTATAGTACAGTTGTTGGGAAAGAAAAAGGAATGAGAAATTAAAAAGGATATAAGAAATAATAATAATAATCTTTATAATTTTAATTACTACTATTATTATTATATTGCTTTAAAAAAAAAAAAGAAAAGAAAAGAAATTTCCTTCTCTTCTTCTTCTTCGCGCACGACCACCACCCTCCATCCATCACTTTTCTTTTCTTCTTCCTCAAGACCTAGCCACCACACCTCCCTTCCCCAGTCCGTCTAACGAAGTCCCGACCAACAGAGACCCAGTCGTCATCATCCGCGTGTAGCCGTCGTCCAAATCTGGCAAACAATTTTCGGCCGCATTCGACCCTCAACCGCGAGATGCACCATCTGCCCTGTTCGTTGTGACCCTTTATCTTCGTCCACTCCGGTTTGTGAAGCCTGGCGTCCCCTACACCATTGCGACATTCAAGCCGATCCGTGTCATTGTCCCACAGTTTGCGAAGCTCGACGTCGTTTCGATCGCAAGGGGTGCATTTACAAAGTCGTCGTTGCGCCTTCAACCGTGGTTCAAATCACCGAAAATTATGTCTCCCTTCGTCGATCATAAAGCACCGCAGCGTGACTCCCTGCCTTCCAGTCGTGAGTTGCAAGCTAGCCCACGCTCTTACACACTGTTTCGTTTTGCTTCGTGCGCTGCTGCCTCTGTTTTGTCATAAACCGATAAAGTGTTGTTGGTAAAATTTAAGTTGTGGGTTAAAGTTGCTTCAAACAAATTCAAGTAAATATGGTTGGATTATTTGTTAATCGTTGTTCAATCTTAGGTTGAAGGTAGCGCTTGAA
>JBBPDI010105498.1:0-10144 GCA_037974545.1 Cucumis variabilis
TGAATATGGATTTCTGACTCCTTCTACGCATCTGGACCCCTTAATAATTGCGCCTTTGAGCTTTCTTCTTGATTATCATTATCCCGCTCCGTCTTCCGGTCCGTGGTAGTTTAATTAAGCCTTCGAAAGAGATTTCTCAGAAGAAGATGAGGTCGGCTCCAAGGCATCCTTATATTCTTTCTTCACTTATTCTTTTTCTTTTCTTGTTCGTGAAATTGGGAATCTTTGCTTGAATTAATGTAATGAATGAATGAAAAGAACTTCTTCTTAGCCAAAGCAATGGCCGCGAAAGGAGATCAAGACTCAGAAATCTTATCTTTCTTTATTTCATAAAGTAACTTATCGTCTTACCAAGTAAGGAAAAGAATTTCCACATGGCTCCGATTAGATTAGTTCATATGGAATCCTTGAGTCAAGAGGCTCCCTCCGTACGTAGGCTCAATTCAATATTCGTTGCCCTAGGTTCGTAGGCGTAATCATCACAACCTTGCCTCCAGTGCCTTACGTCCGGTGAAGGCCCCTTGCTTAACACATTGAATTAGGACAAGAGGCCTCCCCGTAAGGTCAATCTGGTGGGTCGTCTAGCCTCTTCAGACTCAAAGGCAAGAACTGAGAATTCCCTTTCAAGAGAAACTGAGAATGAGATCTTTCCTGAATAGCATCTCGAGTCCCCCCTTTCAGTCAGTCTTGAGTCAGAAGGAACCTTGTAAAGATTCCTTGAAAAGAAAGAGGAATGAGATCGGTCGGCTTGAGTCAAGCGAGAACTCTACATGAAGAGTTTCCCGTCAGTCTGAGTTGGGTTGGAGCCGTAGCCCTTGCTGCTGAGTGGGAGAGGTATTCATAGGAGCCAGCCGAATCTTTCTCGGATAGGAAGGAACAAAGGAGAGAGCGGAGCAAGGAGACGTAGTTATATCAGTTGAGAAGAGCTAAGCTCGACCGGATGGGATGGGTCTTCATCGGTTGATGAAGTTGCTTTCTAAGTAGTAGCTGTCTCATAATAAGCGGAAGACTTCCCTAGTTGGAGAGGTTCAAAGAATTTGAGAAGCGAAGCCTATTCAGTGAGTATGATCCCTTTCCAAAGAGTCAGAGGAATTTTACGCAGCGAGACAGAAAGAGTCAGTCTCGGAAGAGTAATCGTCAGCTCGACTGGATTGACCGGATTGAGTCGGGTCGAGGTAACTGAAAGAGTCAGCGAGAACTCTGATACATCAGATACAAAAGTAGGGTCGATAGGCTTTACTGAGTTGACGAGGGATAGGTTATGAAAGAGACTACCCGAAAGCTATCACTTGAAGAGAGAAAGAGCTCTCCGAACAGGTTGAAATGAAAGACGAGATTCACAGGAGAGGAAGTTAAGGCCCCACTACGCGGTTTCGGAATGCAGTTGCGAGACTAAAACAGTCTTTGCTGAGTCTGAAGGGTATCATACTGATGAGCGAAAGACAAAAAGACCTGCTTTTCATCGCGGGTTCGCAGTCATAAAGAAGAGACTTGGTCCGGGGATCAGTAGTTCCATGAGAAGCTAGGGTTAGAACCCCAACACCCGTATCCTGGTGGCACTGAAATCTAAGGATCGAATCCGTCTTGCAGCTCGAGACTCAGCTCGGAGGTCGGGACGAGTAAGCAGTAGAGGCAGGTTAAGCAGGTTAAAAGGAATAAAGGAATAAGGAGAGACTGTCACTGTATCGGCCGAGTCATTCTCCGTGGAGGAGTCAGCTAGGGAATCAAGGGCAGAAGTTCCAACAACAGGAAGAAGAAGAACAAGACTTGGTGCGGGTCTTGAGTCGGGTCTCTTTATTGAGAGGTCCGGAACCCGAGGCAATAAGACAAGACTTAAGAAGTTCAAGCAGCCTAGTGGAAGTTAATAAGGAATAGAATCAGACTCCTCGTCCGGAGTAGCTTAATTAGTAAGCTACGGAGCTACAGGAAAGCCTAAAGTCCAAGAACCCACTACGCGGTAGAATTCAGAGGTCCTGAATATGGAATAAGAAGGAAAGCCTACGGAGGCAAGGCGCGGAGCGAAGCGACTGTGAAGGAGCCCGACGATTAATAGACGACGAAGGAGCGGAAAGGAAGGAAGACTCAAAAGGAGCGGCAAGGAAATCAATGAATCAGGGCTTACAAAGAAGTCAATGAACAAGGAAGAGAAGACATACCTACGGCAGAAGCACGAATCTTGCATTCAGCCTCCGGACTCCTTCTACGCGGAAGCGAAGCGACTGAAGATATATAAGAAAGAAGGATGACTCCTAACGGAGGGAGCGCAAATAAGACTCAAAAGGAGGGTCAAAGAATATTGACTAGAAAATTGTCTATTTTACCTGACGCCAATGGCGGATTGCGGATCCCACGTAGCGGTGCCAACTTGCTCTGTGGATTTAGGGTACCAGGCTATCTCTCTCAATCATTTCTCAATTAGCAGCGAGCCTGGAGTTCATATTGTGCTTAGGTCACGACCTCTCAAGCCCACTCGTGCTATGAGTAAGCTCTTGAATGAGAAAGATCTTTCACTTTCCGTTAGTCTTTGAAAGTAGCTCATGAGTCAAAAGAGAAGAGTTCCATCCAGAGTCAGCGAAGAAGGAAGTTCCAAAGAAAAAGAAAAGAACCACTAGGTTTCCTCCCTTTCTGCTTAGTTTCCAAGTGGGTTGGGTAGCAAGGTCAGACAGAAAGAGACTGAGTCGGAACAGTCTACGAAGATTTGAGTCAGTTCTTTCGTATTTCAGTTGACAGGTTTAGAGTCTGAGATCTGATCTTTCATAGGAATCTCTCTCTCCAGTTAGTCTTCGAAGTTGAATGAGAAGCCCACTACGCCTCCGAAGGAGTTGTCTTCTTCTTCAAAGTAATTTTCTTTCCCAGGATAGGTTTCCATAGAATAACTAAGAGTGGAATGAGTAAGATCTTGAACGAGAAGCCTCAGTCAGTTCCAACAAGAGGCTAAATAGGAAGCTCTCACTAATCGGGATAGGGGCGAAGACAGGAGACCTACGGGTTAGGTCTTATTCAGGATTGACCTTAACGGGGACTAAGCTATCTCAAGAGAGTAGGACTAGCGCGCTCAATTAGTAGGGAAAGGCTTATCCCTTGGGGTTCTCATATCAATTAAACTACCACGGACCGGTATGCTTTTCCTTGACCGAGTGGAGTGGGGAATCTCTTGCTAACCGCTTACTAAAGGGAAAAAGGGTCCTCCGGTTATGAAATAGCGAGACTGAATCAATGAACAAAGGGCGCGAAGAGAAAAAAAGTCATTTATGAAAGAGAGAAAGAAAGGAGAAAAGAGCGTGAAATTCCACTAAAAGAAAAGGAGTGCAACTCATTCATTCCACTAAAAGAAAAGGAGTCCTTCGGACGGAGTGCAACTCTTCAATCTACCATATTCACGAGCCTCGCTTTCATTTCTTCTTCTTCTAAGGCAGCTAGCTAGGCCTGTTAAGAGCTCAGGATTGGACGAAGACGATTGGACTATCGAAGAGGGTGGGGAAGAATCTCCTTTCCTTTGATTGCTGCGGGCACATCAATGGGGTTCGGGGGACTGGCTAGGACCACTAGAGGGGACAGACTACCAGGACTAGTGAGATAGGCTTCCCAATAGGAAGACGGAACTGCAACTCCTTCCCCTACTTCCTGAGCTTTCACGAAAGCCGGTAACTGTTGGCAGAGTAATCCCCCTTCCTCACTAGGATCAACTAAAGCACCAGCAATCGATACCTTTTACACGCTTAAGGGCAAAATCTCAGATTTTTTGAAGAAAGAAGACATCAATGAACAAGGGTCAATGAACAAAGGCTCAAAGAAAAGGTGAATATGGATATAAAGAAGTCCGACGGGTCACCTGGACCCTTCTTTATCCACTATTTTCATATTGAGAACCCACTGAACCTACGGCAAGGCTCAAAGAATGATCGAAGGAGTTTTAATGCCACTCAAACTTCTTCTTCTTCTGCTATTACGAGCTTCCGATTTCAGTTATTCATTCACTCATAATTCATCAAAATACTGGGGAACTCGGGAAAGCCTCTCCTATCGATCAAGTTCCACGAAAGACCGGTTAGCTCGAGCAAGAACCTCTCCTCTTTTGAAACTCAGCATCAAGAAGAAAAGAAAAGCCACTTCATCAGTCGAGTCCGGGTGCAGGCTTCCTCCCGAATAGCAGTCCGAGCAGGAAATCCAGCGGAGTGAGTTGTAGAACGATCATAGGTGAGGGTCAAGGCTCGACCTGGGGGGCACCCTGAGATCTTCTTCTTTCTCTTGGTGTGGAATAGATAGATAAGAGTTCGTCGGCCTCTCGCCTTGCGGATTATTTGACTTTGATTGAGATAAATCGCCCTCAACTCAATGAACAAGGGCTTGATCTTAGCTTTCTTCCTTTCTAGTTCTTTCTTGCTCGCTATAAGCCTTGGCTTTCAGGTCTAGCTCAATGCCCTATCGACTTCTGACGCATCCTCTCCTTCAACCACTAAAGCAACTCGCGAACAACCTCTTAGACTGAAGAAAGAGCCGTCCTCAGAAGAAAGGGAAAGAAATCGGCAACGAGGCCAGGAGCCAGAGACCAGGAGAGGAGAAAGCGGAATCAGTCTCAGTTTCTGTTAGTGGGTGCGCAGAGTTCTTTCTATCAAAAGGCTTAGAATCTCGGAAGTATGGATCGATGCTGCCGAGGTAGGAATATGGTAGGTAGGTGCTCATAGGCTTCCCAGTAAGAAGACCTGATTGAGTCGGGTGGAACTATCCCAGTGTGCCATTATAGGTCAGGAGGAAACCTCTAACCTTGAGTCTCTAATTCCTTCCTCTGAAATTCAAGTTTGTTATGTACTGAATTATGTGAAATCCCAGAAAGGAAAGCCTAAGGAGGTCTAGTTCCATAAATCAGTCCAAGAAGAATGAAATTCCATAAACAAGTCCAAGAACATTTAGTTCCATAAATCAGTCCGACTATCCTACTAGGGGGTTTCAATACGGGATGAATAAGAGAAATCCAAGGTAGAAAGAGGAAGAGAAATGGTACAAACTCCCAAGAGCAGAGGATCAAGGAAGGGGCTCTACCGATCAGAAAAAGGCATGAATCTCAGATCTCCCACGAGAACAGGAATCCGTCTCTTAGGAAAGATTTGCACGACTATTCGCACGGGACAGGGGCGAAAGCCGCTCGACTGAAAGGAGAGGGGCGGGCAGTGGAGGCGTCTACCGCCCCGTGGGCATCGCCTGCTTGGTGGCGCTCGCAACAAGGGGGGTAGAATGGGAGAGATCCCACTCCGCGGTTTTCATTGATACTTGTCAAAAAGAACCTAGTTTATCCCCCCATAAATCAGAGATTAGGAGTCTGATAATTCCACTCAATCTTTCTGGGAGTCCCATAAGAAGAGATACATCAAAATTCAATTCTTTGAGTAGGTTTACTAGGTTATTTAAGTAGGTTTAGGAGTTCAAGGCCTTGATTTGAGATCCTTAGATCCGAGCCTACTTCACCAGCAAGAAGAAGGGAAAGACCCACAGCAAGCGAAAGAGCGGGGACCTCAGCCCCAAGATCGAATTTGGGGACACTTCGAAAGTCCAGTAAAGTCAAATCAAGCTCCAGATGAGTTTCATTCTTCATTGAGGCGGTGGAACCAGGACCGGGAACATCAAATCAAGCCTAGGGGGTGCGGAGCTATACCTCTTTCTCTTTCAGTTGCGGCAGGAAGCGGCTCTTGGGTAGCGAAGTGGCTATTCCAGGTTCTGCCTCAGCGAGCACGGGTCTTCTGCTCTTAAGGAGAAGTGTGTTCCGGAAGGAGAGGTGCGAAGCGCGAACAAAGAAAGAAGAAGAAAGCTAAGATCAAGCCCTTGTTCATTGAGTTGAGGAGGACTCATTCATGGAACTCAAAGAATAGGAGAGGCAGGATCGGACCGCCGTTGGTGAAGCGAGGAGTGGGGATCGCTTTTTCTTGCTTGACTCTGAGATCGTAGGCTTTCTTCTTGCATTACCGCGGAGTGGGTAGCAAATTGAAGGAGCAGGGATTTGAACCTTCCCCTTTCTACCTGAAACCTTAGGCGAGATCTAGTCCCGAGTACTAAACTCAGAAAACAAAAGAAGCTACTTCAGCGACAAGCACTTATTCAACGTCAACAACGACAGGAAAAAGGGAAGAAAGATAGGCAAGGGGTGCCCCACCAGGAAGAGCCTTTCGCCTAATCCTCAGGTCGTCTCGCTCTTGTCTACTTTGGCCTTCGTTCTTATATTCATCTCATTATTTCTTTCTTCTCTAATAAGAAATATAAGTTCACATCTCTACGTTCAAGCTCAAGCCTCGAATCCCGTAAGCCTGGAGGTCGGTCGGAACAGCAGTCAAAGAAGTTTCATAGTCAGTGGCACTGAAAGAGGAGAGGATGAGGCGCACGACTGGTATGAGCTCGATATGAGTCTATTTGTACCACTAAAGACAAAAGCCTAGGAGTCAACTCATCCGCGAGAACTTGAAGAGGAAACCCCATAGAAGGAGGCGAAGATTTCTTCTCACCTTGCTTCCAAAACGAAAATAATAGCTAAATAAGCGACTGAACCTTGATTATTCTATAAGAAAGAAAAGAGTCTAAATCCACTGGTCAAAGAAAGCCAGCAAAAAGGAAGGGAATCAATATGCTCCGGAGTCAGAAACCCTACGTCACTCAATTTCATCGAGCCAAAGTCAAATAATCAGCCTGATTAAGGGTCAAAAGAGGACTCCAAATAGAATATAAGAAGGCAGTCAATGAACAAGGAAACCTACTAGTAAGAGGAAAGAGGAGTTCCCGCTCCGTCTTCCTTGAGTACGGACTGGTCCTACGTAGCTTAATAGTCTGCAATAATAAGCCTTCGGCTGGAACAATGTAGCCTTTACCAGAATCAGAAAAGAAAGCCGGGTGGGTGTCGGAAGAGTAGTTAGGCTCCACCGAGCGAACTAATTTGCGAGAATCGAAATAGGAGTCAAGAATACGTCCCGCCGAATCAAAGGCCTAAGCTGCGGACTCGCCTCAAACCTTTGAGTGGTCCGCTGCAATAAGAAGCCGGAGGCTGGATCCGAAGGTTATGAAATAGCGAGACTGAATCAATGAAGAAAGGGCTCTTATTAGTGGAATGAATGAGGACTGAGGGCTCGACTGAAAGGAGAGGAGAGCCATAGGCTTTCGTATTATTTTGAGGTTTGGAAGGAATCCAATTATAAAGGGTCCAGATGGTCCGGAGGACGGGTTAGTGGATAAACAAGGGTTCGGACGACCGTCTCATTGATAAGGAAGGAATGAATGTCTTAAGCAAATGATCTGAGATCCGAAAGAGAAAGATCAGAAGAAGAAAGATAGAAAAAGCTAGAACTACCGATATGAGGAGTCCGCAGGATTCATCCGGAGGACCATCCATTAGTTGGCTATTTGTTCATCAAAGATTCTTCCTTCTTTTCGAGTTAATGAATTGAGAATGAAAGAGAGTAAGAGAAAGCCTGAACAAACTAGCACAACCTGAAAGGAGTGAAGGAAAGAGACAGAGGAAGAGGGCTAGGCCCATTACAGTGACTGAGGAAAGATAACTGATAAGAATTCCTGCTACCGAAAAAAGATCAGGATGAAAGAAGAAGTCATCAGTCTTCCTGTACTTCATCCTCTTTCTCTTAATTAAGTAAGGTATCCTCGCACCTTCCACTTATTCTCCTCGTTCATGACTAAAACCAATTACTTTAGAATTCAAACTTTCTACTGAAAACCGAGAATTATAATCTTTTATATTATCTTGTCTGGGTCCTCCGGACGGGTGTAGATAGTTCATGGAAAGTCTAACCTTCTTAACCATCGGTTGAGACTCTGCCAGACCCAGGGCTTGCCCTGGCTTTTCGAAAGAGATCAAGATCAGAAGAAGAAAGATAGACTGATTTTCTGATGATTTTTCTCAATTTTCTTTGACCGCGGAGCGACATTAAGAGGAACTTCTTCTTAGCCTTAGACTGATATCTGAATCGATCTGATACAGAGGAAGACGGAGCGAAAGCCTATCGAGCGAGGGAGCGCAAGTGGGCCCTTGGATTTTCTGCATTCTCACTAATAAAGGGGATTCCATTTCTTCAGAAGACTAGTCGGAAAGATCAAGGGTTCTTTCTATCTTCATGCATAGGAATGAAAAGAATGAGAATGATCGGATTTCTCTCTTCATGAGTTCATTCTTTTCTCCGCTCATCCTGGTCCTGCCTAGCTTAATTAAAGAAGAAAAGCAACTGCAACCTTTCCAGCGGACCCAACTAAAGGAGATGAGCTCCGTCCCACTCCCCACCAGGTCGTACCCTTCCTTCTTTCGAATGAATCCCACGTAGCGGTATACTGGGCCCCCAATTTCAGTTCAAGAGTTTTCTTGAACCCATTTGCACACTAAATCATCCGGTGGCATGAAAGTCTTTCAACTCTACGAGTTCTTAGCCTACCGGTGACCGGCTTCTCGGGGCACTACTGGAAAGGGGAGGATAATCTTTCTTTTCATTCCCTCCGAATCCTGAAAGTCGAAGTCTAAGAAAGGAGATGGGTGGATGGAGTGGGAATACCGATCGATCTATAATGCAAGCAAGAGCAAAAAAAAAGCCAGGGCAGCATCCTGAACGGGGACCTATGCGCTTAAAGAACTTCCTTTTCTGATCAACCTATTCCTCTTCCCTCACTCAATCCAACTAAAGAGATCTTCCCTAGCCTTCTTTCTCTTCCGAAAGACTAAGGACTGCCGAAGCCATGTTCACATTTGGGGCTCGTAAAGGGATTGACCAATCAACTAATTCTCCGGAAATGGTGGCCGGACCCTACCCCTCCGTGGGGTAGTCTTGACCCTTGTTTATCCTCTTCTCGAGGACAGGAGTTCTTCTCAAATTCTTTGATCCTTGACTTTCGTTTTCACCTCGTAGAATGAAATCAATGAAAGGCTTCGTCTAGCTAAACGAGGAGAGCGGGCTCCAACCGCTAAACCTGAAAGAAGAAAAGCGAATCTACTGAATTAGCGGGTACCCCCTTCCCTTTCCAACCTCTCCTCTGCCGCACCCTTCAGGTCTCGCTTAGTCTTCCTCTTCCTTCTCGCTCCTCTTGCTTTCGGTATTTCGGTATCTGGATCGGTGGGAGAGCACAACCTTCTTATCATCTTTGGCGTAGACAAGAGAGAATGAGTCAACCTCTTATTCAAGGGAGACTGAAGAAAGAGACCTCCGCTGAGAACCTCTCCTTCCAATTTGCACTCCGGTCCGTGGTAGTTTAATTCTTATCAATTCCATCGATCCAGGTCTCCTCATCCTATAGAATAGATAGGGAGAGAGAGAAAGAAGACCTGTGCTCTACTTTCTTTTCCCCATCCCGCCTCTTCTTTTTCTTTGAATCCGAATTCAATGGCTTTCCCGATTCCGGGAAGGAATCTTTGAACCGCTCCGTGGGATCAATGCTTTTTCTATATTAGTCAAAATGCACAAAACCCACTCGGCTATAGGCGAGCGTAAATCATCTCAAATCCAACTAAATCATATGAGTTCGCTCTCAGTCCTGGTCGGATTAGTGAAAAGACCATTTAGGGTATGGTATTCAATTGAGTTGAGGCTCAAAGAATATTGAGTTCGTCGACTGAAGGAAGGCTGAATCTAATTGAGAAGGGACGGAGTGGGAAGAGCCGTCCAAAAACAAAGGCGCAAAGAATTTGCGAAAAACCTCTCCTTGGACTTGTTAATTCCATACTTCTGCTTCCAAATTAGTAGGAAGAGTTGGTATGAAATAGACTAGGAAAGAGCTATTCAGAGAGAAATCGACCATAGAGATCTCGGAACTGAGTTCACGAGTGTTGGGGCTGGGTTTCAGGAAGTTTGAGGCAAGGCGCCCACGGAGCGTAGCTCCTGAATCTGCCCTTGAAACTGAATCAGCTTTCCCGGAGCGTAGCTACTTAATCAGCTCTTGAAACTTCATGGAGCGTAGCGACTGAATCTGCTTTCCTTTCAACTTCATCTCTACTTTCCCGGAGCGTAGCGACTGAATCCGCTTGGGACTGAATCTGCTTGGGTTAGGAGCGTAGCCCAGTAGTAGTTCCCCTTCCTTCTTGAGTAGTTCCCCTTCCTTCTTGCTTACCTCGGAAACCGAGACTGATCTCCACTGAGAATGAAAATCGGTCTCTGCCTTCTCCGAAGATCTA
>JBBPDI010105504.1:0-10144 GCA_037974545.1 Cucumis variabilis
TTCCGATGGTCAATAGATGTCGCTCCACACCCTCTAATGAGTACCAATTTGAGTTCATACATCTCTTACATGGACACTTTATTCGTTCGTAAGCATCGACGTAGAACATGGCAATCTCTAAAAATTGAGACACACCCTCTCTATACTCAACCGATAACTTATTCCTAAGTTTTATTCAATCTTATCCATACGTTATATATCTAAAAGGAGAAACTGTTTAATTATTAGTTCTATATTACTGATCTCTATCAAACTCTAAACTTAATCAGTCAATGAATAGGTTATGACAAATCATCCTTTAGCTGAATCTAAATTCAAATTACAAAAGATTACAATAACTGCAGGATATCTAGAACAAACTAACCGAACACTATATCTACATTATATTAACAAATTCATTCATTCATTTGTAATGAATACAAGATACTTAAATTACATAAATTATTATAAATTACATAAATTATTATAAATTACATAAATTATCCTAAATTATTATAAATTACCTAAAGTACCCTAAATTAACCTAAATTACATAAATTATTCTAAATTACATAAATTACTCTAAATTATTATAAATTACCTAAAGTACCCTAAATTATTATAAATTATCTAAAGTACCCTAAATTATTTCAAATTATATAAAGTACCCTAAATTATTATAAAGTACATAAATCACCCTAAATTATCCAAAATTACATAAATTATCCAAAATTATCTAAAATTACATACATTTACATTATCAAACACATAAACTCTAAATTCTAAACCAAACCATCATTCCAAAATCTAATTTGTAGTTCACAATTCCCTAATTCAAGCCAACATATTCAAAATCTTAATTTGTAATGTAAATAAAACAAAAACTACATCAAATTATATATACCGATATGCACTGACGACGGCAACGGCAACGGGGACGACAACGGCGATAACTCCTTCTTCTTCTTGGATCTTCCTCATGATATCCCTCTCCCTCTCTCGTTTTCTTTTCCTTCTCGGGTGTGGTTGTGTTCTGTGAAGGGGGGATTAAAAAGAACAGAGAATTCCTGACGCACAACAAAAACATCAGGATTCCCTAGAGAATTTCCGATGCCATGATTCAGACGTCAGAAATTCCCTCTGAATTCCCGACGTTATCTATGCAACGTCGAGAATTCGACACGAAATTCCCAACGAGCCTGACACACGTCAGAGGAAGGCTAATCGTACAATTAATGATCAGGCCTTCTTCTGACGCATCTCTGTGTGCGTTGAAAATTCTTCATCGAATTCCCGACGTTATGTAGATAACGTCGGGAATTGGGAGGCAATTTTCGATGTCCACAGTGATGCGTCAGCGAAAGCCCAAACGACATGATTTAATTGTCATCATTTCTCGACGTCGACCTATATGCGTCGGGGAAAAGCTTCAACCCTGACGTGGGCATACTTGCATCGGGAATTAAGATGTTTTACCGATGCTCTTTTTCCCAACGTGCTTTACTGCATCGGGAAAGTCCCGATTTCTTGTAGTAGATTGTAGTTTTAAATCATATTCTATTAAATAAAGTTGTTATTGAGGAATTATTAATAAAATTGAATACTATAATCTTGAATCCAATAAATTAAGGTCCCAAAGTTACCTTATGTAAACTTGAACTTTATGTAAAGACATAAACATGAATCAAGCGAGTATATAGCCTAAACGATCTATAATATATAATATAAACGTGGATCCACATCTATGCTTTTTCTGCAATTACTCACACTTCAGAATGTAAATGCTGAAATAATTTAATGATTCGTATCTAAATCTTTTAGGTCGCAATGTTTACGTTTCATTCTTTATTTAAGGCAAGCAACATTTTGGTGCCTTAATGCCACATACACTCGCATTCCTGATATGTATGATCAAAAGAAATCCATAGAGTTAATTTTATTTTTAAAATTCCTTCTATGCTTGTTTAATGAGGTTTCAGTTACTTGCTCTCTCAAGTAGTTGACTCCAAATACTTAGTTCATTCTCTCGAATAGAATTAGGTGTTGGATAAAGCTTTGATTGAACAAACTAAACATTATGAACTTTTGATTTTTCAAGGAACAAAACTAATTATTTTTCTCATTCATAATATTAGAGAACTAAAGTATGTGATAAGTAAAGAGATGAGAGAAATGGAATTGAAATGATATTGCGTAATGACAAAAAAATTTAGGTATTTTGACCATGGAGTTCATACTACCAATAGAACTAACATAAAAATTACAAACGATAAGAAATAGAAATGCGTTGAGCCATAGAATGCAATCTCTTGCATTCTTTGGCTTCATTGATGTCTATTACACAAAGTTAGGAGAATGGTATGTGGTGTTCCCTTACAACTCTCACTCTAAGTTCTCACCTAAAGATATATAGAAGGAAGGTTAGGGATGAAAATGGAAGATCTTTCACTCTACCGCACAATATCACACACACAAAAATGAAGAATGAGCCATCTATTTATAGGTGTTTGCTTCGCGAGATTGCATGTGACTCTGATTCGCAATAAATTCTTCTGACTTCTAAATAATGCAGTACTATACCTTTGCTTTCAATTTACATCATTCGAAATGTCGCATGGTTCTCTTTCTGACAATTTTACGACTTGTTTGGCTTCAAGCGATTCATATCACTTGGTTTGTTCTCACCACTTAGTTGGTTAACACGACAATAGTTGCCTATGATAGTTTCTTCATTTTGCTTTCCTTTTCTTTTTGCTAAAATCTTGCGTTAAGATAAGAAAAATCATGATAAACAGGTGTTTTATTTTTGCAACTCATAAATTATATAGTTCTCATTTTCACATGATTTGGTATATGTTATCCCCTCTTTATCTCAATACCACTTCATTATTCTACATAAAAGAACATAATAACTTGTATTTCTACAAATTATCAAGCGCCTAGATTTCTCTTGTAAAAGAGTTTTCTACTTTTATATTATTCTTTATTTTTCTCTTCCTTTGTATGATCCAATCCTTCCAAGATCAAAATTTGCTGTAATATTTTGCAAAACTAGGTCAGAAGGGAGACGGAGAAAAAGAGAAGCTATGAAACAAAAAACTTCTCAAAAGAACATTTGTTCTAAAAGCATGTTTGAGGAGAAACTTCTTGAGCATGAAGTAGAGAGCATAGCAGATCTTGTGCAAGAGCGGATTTTGAGGGATCTAGCTCCTCTAGCTTTACCCAACATTTCTCTACATTACATATCCTGAGACGACATGTAATTTTAAACTTAAAATGAGTTAATTCACTTACAGCCCATTTTTCATGGCCTTGCAAGTGAAGACTCACACAAATTCATCAAGGAGTTCCACGTAGTGTGTCGTGGCATGAGGCCACACAAAGAGACTGATGAGCAGTTGAATCTTAGAGTCCTCCCCTTCGCCTTGGAAAACGATGTCGAAGATTGGCTATATATTCTCCTTGTAGGATATGTGACCACCTGGAGCTAGATGAATATGCTTTTTTTGGAAAAAAATTTCCTTGCTTCTTATGCCTCTAGAATCATAAAAGAAATTTATGGTATCACACATGCAAATGACAAGACAGTATACGAGTATTGGGAGTTGTTCAAGTGCCTGTGCATCAGCTTTCAATATCATCAGATATTTGATGTGCTTATAATTCAGTACTTTTATTTAGGCTAGTCTCCATTGATAGGAGTACTGGTGATGTAGTTGCAAGAGAAGCCTTGGTTAATAAGATTCCTACAGAGGCCAGAGCATTGATCTCCATCATAATTATTAATGCAAACCAGTTTGAGACTAGAGACCGAGTCTCCCTATCCACCACATCTTAATAAGAGGTAAGTAAATTTAGATCTGAAGTTGTTGAACTAACAACTTTTGTAAAACAAAATTATAAATTCTAAAATGATAAGGTACATTTTCAAGAACTTATTAAGGTAGTTAATGAAGTTCTGACTGAATAAATGAGAACTTAACGTTATAGGAAGGTATAATGTTTGGTTGAGAATGTCTCAATCAGGTGAAAGAACAATTGACCTACCTTCTAATACACTTTTTCTAAATCACTAAAATATGTAAGCACTAGGAAATGATTTCTAGGGTTCATTTTTTCAAATTTTTTTATTTATATGTTGAACTTGAATGGATATTTGACTGCTAATTGTTAACCAATATATTTTATGTATTTCAATGTTTTCATTTTATTTTATGATTTTAAGATATCGCTTATATTTATCTCTTAGTTGACATATTAGTTGCCAAGCTTAGAGAATAAACCAAAAGACATATGTGATGTTTAAGTCAACATGATCTTAATTTAGAAAATTATCTGAATAATCTCAAGATTAAGTAATATGATCCAAGAATATAACACAATGTAACTAAAAAATGAAATGTTTTTCATATTAGCCTGAGGAGTCACACAATGAGGACATTTAATACCTTAATGGGAAGAAAAATAAGAATGTAAACTTGATTTACTGAATTCTGGTGGAGAATAAAGATTCACATCTAGATTGATGAATGAGAATTCATCATCAACATTTTTCTTACTACAATTAAATTGTAATTTTTGGAAAATACTTAATAATGTAAATATGTTATCAATTTGGTTGATGGTTATTTAGTGTGTAAGTATTTGTATCGAATGCAGCTTAAGTGATCTTTCATTTAAAGAGTTTCAAATAAGCTAAACTAAAGTTCAAATCAATCAAGTGAGTTTGGACATTATGATTGTATCATAAATGGGAAAATAAAGGGATAAAAGTCATTATGTAACGGAAATAATACAAAGACCAAAAACTCACTTTAATTAGAAAATTGAAAATATCTATACATTGCAAAAAAAAAATATAGAGACCTTTTGTACTTTAGGATAAACATGCATTTGAAAAATTGAAAGAAAAAAAAACTCAGAGAACACGAAACTTATTCTCGTTATCATCTTTGTATCTACAATCCACCATTTCGAAGTCATGAACACTACCACCTGACAACCTCCCTATTCTTCTTAAAAAAATAATTGATAGACATTTTTAGTTAATTATAATAGTACTACTATAATCTCTTAATTACATACTGCTTTTTTCTTTTTTATCTTCTAGAGGTGCTTGCAGAAGAAGGAAGTGAGGCGTTCATACATGAGAGAAGTTATCTCCAATAATTTAATTTAATTTGAGTTTTTTTTTAAAAAAATAACAAAATTGTAAAATATTTATAGGGTATAAAACAATTTATAAAAAAAAAAAAAACCTACAAGCCCACAAGCCCATAATGGAAAATATAAAAAATGTCCCTATTAAGACGCAATTAATTGACCACACGTGCACGCATAATTCTTCTTCTAAACAATCATGATATGTGATTGTATAGAAAATGATACATGATCGCATACCAAATCTAAATGATATTGGTTTAAGATCATGATTCAAGATCATTTATATTTGGTACACGATTTTCTACAAATATCATTTAGATTTGGTACATGATCGTATACCTAAATCTACACAATCGTGTACCAATATCCCAACCATTATTTTTTTGGTACACGATCTTGTATATTTGGTACACAATCGTGTACCAATATTCCAACCATTATTTTCAAGATCGTATACCAAATATAAATCTTTTTATATTTGTAGATTCTTTTATATTTGGTACACGATCTTATAGATTTGATACACGATCGTGTACCAATATCCCAACAATTTTTTGTTCAAGATCTTTTATATTTGGTACACGTTCTTGTACCAAATCTAAAATCTGAATCTAAACGATTGTGTACCAATAATCCCAATGACTTTTGTTCATGATAGTGTACCAAGATCTTTTATAGTTGGTGTAACACCCTGAACTCCAAGGTAATCGATTTTAATCAAATTGCTTCAATTTGAGAATGTTAATTTTTGTTGGGCATTATTTTTATCGCTTTTGGCTTGGAAGAGAAATTATTTGATGGAAAAGAAAAAGGGTGAAGGAGGAAAAACAATTTAGAAAGGTGATAATAATAATAATAATAATAATAATAATAATAATAATAATAATAATAATATATTATTATTAATAATAATTATTTTATAATATATATATATATATATATATTTATTTTTATTAATTAGTATTATTATTAAACAAGAAAAAGAAAAAGAAATCAAAATTTCTTTTCCCTTTCTTCTTCCCTGCGTGCACACACCCCCCTCTCAAAACTTTTCTTCTCCTTCTGCCCTAGCCACAGCCGACCGCCGCATCCCATCCATTTTTTTTCCATTTTGGCCGGCCACGTCACGATGCAAGCCTCACTTTGTCACACCGCCGTCACGCATCTCTTCTTCATCTTTGTCCCTTGTTCGTCGCACATGAAACCGTCCCCGTATCATGACGGTGGTTGCCGCTTTGATCTGTAAAATGTTGTTGCGCGTGCTCCCTCTTTGCTAAATGCCTCCACACCACCACGACCGAGCTGCCTGTAGATCCGTGCAGGTCTTTGTCATGAATCCTAGCCATCGGGCTTCCATCTATGCTGGTTCCCAAGTCGGGAAGCCCAGCCATCGCGTGACTCTCCGTCTTTCGGTCGTGAGTTGCAAGTCGGCTCACGCTCCTGCACACTCTGTTTCGTTTTGGTTTGTGCACTGCTGCCTATGTTTCGTCATGAACCGACAAAGCAATGTTGGTAAAATTTAAGTTGTTGGTTCGTAATGTGTCTCATACTAATTCAATTAGCATTGTTGAGTTAATCGTTGGTTTGTTTGTTCAACCATTGAAGGTATTGGAGGTAGCGCTTAAACCCCCTTGGGCTCACAATAAATAATAGATTTTTGTTGAAGCTCATTTTCGCTAATACTTAGGTAAGTGTATGAGTTTCATTGAGGAAATTAAATGAGAGAAAGTTGGTGAAAGTAATCGAATGTCTTATATATCGTTATGCTTAGGATTGTTGCGTGGACTTTAACTGATTAAGGAGCTTCCCTAACGTTAAGGTAAGGGATTTCCACTACTGGACCTATATGTTGATTTCAATGTTTAAAATGAATTGACTGTTATGCGTGAACTTGAATGAAACAAAGGACATAACTGCTAAGCGTAGGGTGGAGGGGTTAAAAAGATTTAATTGTTTTACGTAGTTTTTAAATGTGTTGATGGATTGACTGAATTAAAAATGTTGTATTGACTGAACTGAGGATGGTTGACTGTTATGTTAAAGAATGGATAGTGTATGGTTGATTGATTTGACTGAACTAAGATGGGTGATGCTTATGTACGAGTGTATCTATTTGAGAAATCGTTATACCAAGGTCGGATGTTGATATAATACACATGTATGTCGAAGTAGATTTGAAGGTTATTGTATGTTGTGGTTGACTGGAAAAAACTTATATATATACATGGATTTAATGTAGACTGGGTGTTAAATGCCTTTATGTGATTTTCTGGATATACATATATGCATACACATATGGATGTTGAATGATTGAAATTGGTAGAGGTTCCTTATATATGGTGTAGGTTTTAAACAGGTGGCTTATTGTTTAGACAAAATATACGATATATTTAGTATGGTCGTGTTTTTATGGACTGAAGAAATGCTATGATGATATAGTGGTTGACTGATGTACTAATAATGTGTTTGACTGACCTTGGACTAAATTAGTGTAAGATGACTGTTAGGGGTTAAGTGAAGAGTTTATGTGATGAGTTCATTTGACTATACTATGAATGACTCTTAAGATGTTAGAATGGATTGAAGGGAAAATTATTAGTTCCTATTGTGTAGTTACCTTGCAAGTGTCCTATGGAATCACCACCTTTTTGTGCATCTTGCGAGATCACTAGACTAATATTTGTTTCTGCAGAACACTAGACTGATTTAAGCGTCCTTCGGGCGTTAGACTGATTATGTATATCCTACGAGATCACAAGACTGTGACTGTGCAAGGTACTCCATTAGGAAGTTAATATTTTATTTTTCCTTAATGGGACCATTAGAGGGTCTCTTATTGAGTATGTTATACTCACCCTTTATGTTTAATTTTTTTTCAGGCAAAGGTAACAAGGAAGGCGGATCGGCGAGAGGCAAGAAGGAGGTGTGAGTGTCATAGGGAATATCGTCGATTGCTTTTGTTTAATGTTTTATTTTTTCTCAATTCGTTTTAGTACTTGAGACTGATTAGAAAACAGCTGTGGTTTAAATGAGTTCATGAACTGATGTTTTACAAGCTTTACTTTGAAATTTTTGTTATTTTAAACAGGGCCCGAACTTAAACTTTGTTTTCTTTGAGAATTTGATTTTAATTTAATTTGGCGTTTTTGTGTAAACTAAGGTCATTGTTTTAAATTCACAGTCTAGTGTTCTTCAGAAACACATATCAATCTAATAATCCCGTAGGATACACAAAAAGGTGTTGATCCCGTAGGACACCTGCAAGGTAACTACACAATAGGAACTAATAATTTTCCCCTCAGTCCATTCTAACATTTTAACAGTCATGCATAGTGCAGTCAAATGAACTCATCACATAAACTCTTCACTTAACCCCTAACAGTCATCTTACACTAATTTAGCCCAAGGTCAGTCAGACACATGTCAGTACTTCAATCAACAAACTAAAAAATCATGGTGTTTCCCTCAATCCACAAGAACACAACTACGCTTTAATATATCACATATTCAATCTAAACAACAAACCATCTGTTTAAAGTTGGACCCTGTATAAGAAACATCTACTAGTTTCAGTCATTCAACATCCATATGTGTATGTATATATGTATATCCAGGAAATCACAAAAAGCACTTAACACCCAGTTTATATCAAATCCATGTGTATATATAAGTTTTTTCCAGTCAACCACAGCATACAATAACCCTCAAATCTATTTTGACATACATATGTGTCATATCAAACATTCGTCCTCAGTTTTAAAGATTACATACAGTCAACATATTACTATTGATAGACGAGTCCAATAGAAAGTCCCTTACCTTAATGTTATGTAAGCTCCTTAACCACGCTAAGGTCTACGAAAAATGAACCTAAAAATTAAGATAAATACTCAATATCTCTCTCCAACACATTAATCATTTACAATAAACCCAATGTGATTTTTCACAACTTACCTAATGTTAACGAATCGAATTCCAACCAAAGCCAATAGTTATTGAGGACCCAAAGACAATCAAGCGTTACCCCCAATACCTATGATTGAACAACAAATCAACAATTAATCGAACCATAAAACTTGAACAACTTCTTGAAACAACTACAACCTAACTTCACATTTTCATCAATAAAACTTCAACAATCACGGTAAAATAAAGGCAGTAGCTATTGAACCTAAACAAAAGGATTGTGCAAACAAAATAGAGTGCAAGCTAACTTGAAAGAGTGACGCACGGTTGTGAGGAGATACACACGCTGCCTCACCCTTGGTCGGTGAACTGACGCGGCGGCTGGCTTCACAAATGGAGACCGGCGCGGATGAGGCCAGACGAAGGCTTGACGGCTGGGCTTCATGGATTGCGACCTACGTAGATCTGAACAGAGACGGGATACGAGGCGAACGGTGGAAGAGAGGGGATGCAACGCCGAGTTCCAAGTGGTTGAAGATGGCCGGCGTTCGTAGGTGGACGAAAAAGAGAAAGCAGAGGGAGGCGGCCGGTTAAGGTAGGGAAGAAGAAGGAACAAAACAGGGGGTCTGTACGCGAGAAAGAAAATGGAAAGAAAATTTTAATTTTTCTTTTCTTATTTATTTTTTAAAAAAAAATAATGATTAAATAACATTTATAATTATTATTATTTCTTATATATTTAAATCCTTATCCCTTTTCTTTCCCAACAACTCTAAAATATAATAACACCCCTAAAGCTTAAATCTGAAAAAAAAAAAAAAACAAGGACAAATTCCTATAATTAAAAGTAAGATAAAAATATATTTTACCTTAAAAATTTTGGGGTGTTACAATTCTGGTAATTCTTTATATAGATATGTTTGTGCTTCTTCACAATTCTTGCACAATTCAAAAGAGGCAGTCATCATTGTTCTTGAAATATGATCCCATTTGATAACTTTCTCTAAATCTTGGTTTTCCCAATATGTTACCATTTGATTATTGGGAAGGTGAAGTTGCAAATTTATGACTGCTGGAGAGATTTCATGTAACCGAA
>JBBPDI010105527.1:0-10142 GCA_037974545.1 Cucumis variabilis
TATCGTTTAATTCTGAAATAAAATAAAATAAATATATACATAAGTAATGTAAATATGTGAATTTAAAAATTGCATCATAAAAAAAAAATAATACCTTCTTCATGGAATATTGTTGAGAGAGTGAAAGCTTGTTAGATAACAAGTGAGTGTTAGAAAATAAGGTATGATTTTATCTTATATAGGTTTTTTTTCCCTCTTTTAAACAATTATTTTCCTTTTTGGAAATAAAATTATCTTAATAAATCAAATTATTCTTTTAGAAAATCAAATTATTTCTTTTAGAAAACCAAATCATATTTCTTTTAGGAAAACCAAATCATATTTTTTTGGGAAATCAAATTATATCACATGTAGAAAATCATTTGGAAAAGAAATTATTGATATTTGGAATAAAAATCATTTAGAGAATCAAATTATATCACATATAGAAAATCATTTGGGAGGAAAATTATTGATATTTGGAATAAAAATCATTAAGAGAAATAAAACTATAATTTGGGAAAGAAAATTATTGATGTTTGGAATAAAAATTAGTTAGACTTATTAAGGGGGGCACAACCACTACACCAGAAACCAAATTTACACTTATAGAAGTATTTTTTAATATATATTGTATTTTTAAACTTCAAAATCAATATTAAAATACAAAAATGGAGAATGTGAGGGGGGCACGTGCCTCCCTTGCCCCTTCTTAAATTTCGCCCTTGGTACTCGATGAGTGAAAAATTTGAGAGAGATGAAAATTGGAGGAGTATCAGAGGTTTGGGAAATTATATGGTGATTAATAATTTTAAGGAAAAATCACATAAGAGTTAAAAGTTTTTACACATTTGAAATTTTACCCTTTAAATAGACAAAATACAAGCAACTATTACATGTCTAAACTCACAAAAATCCAACACCTAACATTTCATTGACTTTTAGTGGGCTTGGTGTCATCATTATGAGCTTCCATTTAGCCCATTAATGAGTTAGTGAAATTATGTAACAATGCACTATCTCATGGTGGGCTTGGCGTTATCACCATAGGCCTTACCATAGGCCTCCACACAGCCCACTAAGAGGTAGTGGGATCATCCAAAACAATTTTGGATTTTTTCACTACTTTAGTTAAAGGGTAAAATAGTTATTAGCAACACCAAGACTGACATTGCTTAGATTGTCATAGTACCCGCCTAGCTAAAGATTTCACTGATGCAAGATTTAAGCACCACTAAATATACTTTTACTGACATAAGCACATTACTAATATTTACTTTTAGTAACTTATTGTGTCACAACCCTTCCTGAGACCCCCTCTCTAGCCCCAAAAGAGGGTGCAAGGCTAGAAAGCATTGTCATATTTGACAACAGTTACTAACTAATTGTGGGAAGTGTATTCACCTCCTTTTGTACTTAAGGTTATTTACACGCACAATTAATTCTATGTTATAAGTCATTAGTCATGATCACTGTGTATGAAATACTCACTATGTACCTCTTCATCGCATAACTACTGAGTCCTCGTTGAGTAAAAGTTTTCCTACTGCTTGCTCATGTATAAGCGAAACAATAGGTTTACCTAGATGATCTATGGTCGAACTCAGGAAATTGTCAAGACATTAGTTCTAGGATCTACTTCTCAATTAGGCAGTATAAAATAATAAACAATTCACAAATATAAAGAATAATACTGGAAATAACAGTACTTAAATACACCTAGAAAATCTTTAAAGGGGTGGAAATGGATGCTAGATGAATATCTAAACTAACTTGTGTGTGAGAAAGAGTGAAGGAATGTCTATGGATTATAACAGGATTAAGCAACGCGATAACCTTAATGCGATATAACTTACTTAATCAGCTTATGATTAAGATGTGCTCTTCTCGAAGTCATTAAGCACCACACATGGTCACCTTTTAGGATCCATATGACTCAGTGAGATTATACAAGATATATCTAGAAGAGTTCACTTATGAGATGTATAGAACTTCGTAATTAAGGACGGCAACCTTTCAATGTCAAGTGCGCACACTTGTTCATCTTTCGAGATAAGAATGATGGAAGTTATCTTTCAAAGAAAGAGACCTCTTTCTTGTGCCCATTAGCCATGTCCTTGCTACTTACACTCTTGGGTAGTTGACAACTTACGCTGGCCAAGGGTTGAAAATGGCTCAACCAATACAATAAGACTAATAAGCAAAACTTCATATCAAGAACTTAACACTAAGCTAAACTATCAATAACACATTGACTGTTGGAAAGTATAGAAATAATAGATTAAAAAGGTATAAACATGTAATATTTATATAAAGAATGTAGGCCTTTGACCATTTTACAATATAAACAATATGAATATTACACAAAGAATATAAAAGGAGGAGATAGAAGAATGAGAATGATTACAAGTTAGGGGAATGGGAAATAAAACCTTCACCATTCAGACACTATGCTCTCACTTACAATATGACAAGAGAAGAAGAAACTCTTTGCAACACAAGAAAAAACTATTTCTTTTTGCCCTTCTCTATACAATATCAATTATTATTCTTTGGCTTATTCAAGCGTTACTCAAAGTGGCTCATTCAAGCCTCATTTCCATGGTGAACAAGAAGTTCTTTTATAGGCACTTTTAGCGAGAAATTTCTATTCCACCGAGCATGTCAGTGTCCTCTGCTGAATGTTGTCTGTAGTGAGTCACATCGTCTCCACTACCTCTTGTCTTCTAGTGAACCTTCCTCGTGTGATGACATGGTTCCTTGTCGAGAAATTTGTACTCGCTAACAATTGTATAATGCTTGCACGAGTTCTTTTGCGATTCACTACTAGTTCCTTCCTTTTTATTAATCTTGGATTGAGACAATGAAAATGAGGTAAAAGCAAGCATGGACATTTATGTAAAGTATATTTCCATGTATTTATGCAATTTCAATACAAACTACTTGTTTTGATGTACTTCCTCCTTACTTTAGCCTCATTATTCTAATAAAAGAGGATTTCTACACATTATCACTAACCGACACCCTTACCTAACTTAACACTAACAATCCATACTAGTTAATTAAAACATAACAACAAGCTAAATACTCACAAAATTTATATACACTTTCTAAACACTTACTAAAGGAACAAAGTGGAAACATTAATTTAATATGCAACTTAACTATTTAGGCCCATGACTTCTAACTCATGCGAAATGCATATACATGTTAAGACTATATGGAGAATAACTTCAAATACTAATAGTAGCTATAGGGCAGGTTTGAGCACAACAATCCTAACCCTGGAAAGTGAGAAAATTTTTTGAAATAAAGAGTTAGATACTCAATAAGTAATTATTTTAATAAAAAATTCTTTAGCTAAATAATTATGATAAATGCTTAACTTGAAACTTATAAACAATTCTATTTACATAAAGATTTACTGTACATTTATCTATAACTGGAACTAGGTGGAATCACATCTCACCCTCTCACTCAATTAGGCATCGTAGAAACTGAACCTTTTCCCTAAACATTATCATGTACCTTCACTGATGTACAGAAAACTAGGCCTTACTGCCTTTACATCAGTATGGAAAACTATATGCACATTTAACTAACTTTAAAAGGTAACTCTATACAACTCAGGTATAGATTAATGTAAACAATGCTTAATTCATAACTTGAAAGCATACTTGGATAAATACTTAACTCAAAACATTAACTAGCTTTTCAAACATACTTGCTTAAATACTAAGGACATAACTTTCAAATCTCATGTTTATACTCATGCTTGGAAATAACTTTATAATACATGCTTAAGTTCTATACTTAATCAAACTCATACTTTGCAAACCCTTTACTAAATCAGTAGGCAAATCATAAAACAATTATATCAAAGCATGCTTGAAATCATTTAGCTAAAAACTCATGTTTAAAATAAACATTTAAACACATTTTGTCACTCACAACTTGTAGCCTAAACTCTTGGCTTGTAGGCTTCTTCTATCCCTTCTTGATCTGTCATAAGGAAATTGATATTCCAAATTAACTTCCTTATACTTTGAAAACACCAATATTTCACTTAAAATTCATAAAAATCCCAAAATTCTTTTTTTGAAACAATGTCACAGCATGTGTCATGACACTTGTAGTGGGCATGCCATGTGTAGCGGGCATACTTGTCCAGGATGTGTTTACCTATGACCATATGTTCCAAATACTTCCAATTTATCTTGTCTTTATGTCCTGTACATAGTTTAGCTAGTTCCTTTTAATTTTAAGTCGTTATGCTTGGAGTGACATTTCGATATTTTCATATGTAAGCCTGGCAGAACTAAAAATGTTCAAAATGTACTATAGGGGAGACATAGTAGTTGAATCCCCATCCAAGCCTTGTCGCACTCTTTGTAATCTATGCTTTCTTATTGCAATTAACAGTCTTCAATGCTTGTTTTAACAATGATTTCAATGAATTTATTTCACTCTCACATTTTTTAAACATTTTCTAAAAAACGCGAGGGGAGGTTGAATGTACGCTGAGTTTGTTCGACGATTTCAGATTTTGATCAACTGACTTATTGATTGGATCGAACAAGTGCCAGACAATCGCTCGTCTCGAGTTTGAAAAGTTGTAATTGTGACAAATGGTATCAGAGCCAAATTGGTTGGTTGACAATTTGAGATAGAAAGATGGTGGTGAAACAGTCCAGCAAGACCCATAATGAGCAGCTCGTTGGACTCGAGGAGCAGATGCTTTACATGGTGGAAATTCCTGATTCCATTTTGTTCTTAGAAAAGCGGCTTGATGAAGTTACCAAGAAAGCTAGTGGGATTGATGCAGTATCCGAGCGACTCGGTGGATTACCAATACAAGAATTGATGGCTAGAGTTAACACTCTTGAATCCCGAATCATTAGAACGGGAAATGTCACCTACGAGTGTGGGGACAGTTCATCGGGCTCTACCGCCCAAAAGGAAGAACTAGTTATTGAGTTTGATAACTCGCACAAGAATATGTTAGAGATGATCAGCGACATGACGGAGGACTTTTGAGCTACCCTCAATGTCGTGAGGAATGAGATCGCAGAGGTGAACACAAAGGTAAACCTTACTATACGAGTGTTGGCAAATTAGGCTCTAGCTGAACGAGCCATCTGGTTGGTAGAATAAAGGTTCTAAAACCTAAGCCCTTTTATGGGGTAAGGGACGCAAAGGCCTCAGAAAACTTTATCTTTGATGTTGAGTAGTATTTCGAGGCCACGAATACTATTATGGAGGATGCCAAAGTGACACTGGCGACCATGCATCTATCTGAAGATGCAAAGTTATGGTGGAGGTTCTGGTATGTTGACATCCAAGAGGGGCATTGCACAATTGACATGTGGAACGCTCTAAAGAGAGAACTTCACTCACAATTTTTTCCTAAGAATGTCAAAATTCTGGCTCGACGAAAATTGTGGGAGTTGAAACATACCGACAATGTCAAAGATTACGTGAAACAGTTCGCAAGGCCGATGCTGGATATACGCGATATGTCAGAAAGGGACAAAGTTTTCCATTTTGTCGAAGGGTTGAAGTCATGGGTTAAGACCAAGTTATACGAGCAACGGGTCTAAGATCTCACATCGGCATTTGCAGCAGCTGAATGGTTGTTTGACTTATCAAGTGAATCTCAAGATGTGAGACAACAACAAGCTTTCTCCTCTGGGGAAACCAAAACAACCGCCCAAGTTCTTCCAAATCTACAGGAGGGGACAAACGCCAAGATAGAGACTGTAGGCCCTTCCAAGAAAATACTAAAAACAATTGCTAGGGACCTAATAATCAGAACATCACCAATCGTCCTCTTAGTTGTTTCATATGTAAAGGGCCCCATCTTGTTAGAGAATGTCCCAATCGAACCATCTTCAACATGTTTCAAGGTACAATGACCTCAAACTCGAATGATAGATTAAGTCAGATTGAGGGAGAAGTTGGCTAGACAGAAGAGGGCTTTGAAATTTTTGTCATCGCTCCAAAAGAAAGTGGGGTAGACCGATGGGCCGATGAAGAATGGTCTAATGTATGTGGATTATTGGGTTAACCAAAAATTGCCTTAGAGTACGATGGTGGATTCTGGTGCAACCCATAATTACATAGCAGAAGCAGAAGCTAGACGACTGAATCTCCATTGGGAGAGAGACTCAGGAAAAAAGAAGGTCGTGAACTCAACTGTCTTACCTATTATTGGGGTAATAAAATGAACGACAATAAGGTTGGGAGAATGGAATGGTCTCATTGATTTAGTGGTCTTCAAAATGGATGACTTCGATGTAATACTAGGTATGGAATTTTTATTGCAACATCAGGTCATACCAATGTCGTTAGCCAAATGTTTAGTGATTACTGGAGCTATGCCCAATATTGTACAAGCAGATATTTGCCAGCCTGATGGGATAAAAATGATTTCGGCCATGCAGTTAAAGAAAGGACTTATCGGGATGAACAAATCTTCATGGTTTTTCCGTTAGAATCTTCAGAAGGTCCAGGAGAAACGGTCCCCAAAGACATTCTGTGTGTCTTAGAGAAGTACAAGGATGTGATGCTCAATAGTCTGCCTAAGTCATTGCCTTCACAAAGAATGATTGAGATTGAGTTACTGCTAGGGGCAAAATCGCCTACGAAGAATGCTTATCGTATGGCACCACTGGAGTTGCCTGAACTTCGAAAATAGTTAGATGATCTATTGAATGCAAGATTTATTAGACCTGTGAAAGCTCTGTATGGAGCCCTAGTCCTTTTCCAAAAGAAGAAGGATGGAAGTTTGCAGTTGTGCATTGACTTCCGCACTTTGAACAAGATCATAGTTTGCAACAGATACCCGCTGCCTATAATCACTGACCTATTTGATCGCCTACATGGGACAAAGTACTTTTCAAAGTTAGACCTGCGGTCAGGTTATTACCAAGTGAGAATTTCTGAAGGAGACGAGTAAAAAACGACCTGTCTCACGAGGTATGGGCGTTTAAATTTCTGGTTATGCCATTTGGTCTTACCAATGTGCCTGCAACATTTTCTAGGTTGATGAACCAGGTCTTTAATGAATACCTTGACAAGTTTGTCGTGGTCTATCTCGACCATATAGTGGTTTATAGCCCCACGATGGAAGAACATAAAGACTACCTCCAGAGAGTTTTTCAGAAACTGAAGGAGAACCAGTTGTATGTCAAGATGGAAAATTGTTCTTTTGCACAACAGTGGATAACTTTCCTGGGACATGTGATTGAGTATGACCGAATCGGCATGGAAGAGGGGAAGATTGTTACGATTCGTGACTGGGAGTACCAAGGTTAGTCACTAACTTGCGCTCTTTTCTCGGGTTAGCTAATTACTACAAGCAATTCGTGGAAGGATTCTCCAAAAGTGCAAGTTTGCTTACTTAATTATTGAAGAAATATAATAAGTGGGGTTGGACACCCGAATGTCAGGCCGCCTTCAATGACTTAAAGCAAGCTATGATTGAGGGGCCATTTCTTGAGATCGCCGATGTGACCCAACCATTTGAAGTTGAGACCGATGCATCTGATTACGCATTGAGTGGGGTTATCTTGTAGAATGGACACCTCATCGCCTATGAGAGTCAAAAGCTTAATGCTGCAGAGAAGAGGTACACAGTGTCTGAGAAGGGAATGCTTGCGGTAGTACATTTTTTGAGGGCCCAGAGACAGTATTTACTGAGGTCTACTTTTGTGGTGAAGACAGACAACAATGCAACTTGCCACTTCTTTACCCAACCAAAGTTGACTTCAAAACAAGCAAGGTGGCAGGAATTCCTAGCTGAATTTGATTTTAAGTTTGAGCATAAATAGGGGGTGAAAAATCAAAAAGCTAATGCGCTTTGTCGAAGAAGTGAACATGTCTCTGCAAGTCAAATTGATGGGTCAATGCATAATGTTTTGAAGGAATTCTTACAGAAGGATCTTGCCGCTCAAAATGTTTTGAGCTTAGCTGAGGAAGCCACCCAGGATGACAGAAAACGTATGTCTTACTGAAGAAGGGTTACTTTTGGCCTAGTATGAGAGACAACGTCATGCATTACACGAAGACATGCCTCGTCTGTCAACAAGACAAAATCGAGGAAGCGAAGGCTGATGGACTTCTCAAACCTATGCCAGTTCCATCAAGACCGTAGGAGAGCGTTTCTATAGACTTCATCACCCATCTCCCCAAAGTAGGAAATTAGGAGACCATCTTAGTCACCATAGACGATTGTCAAAATACTCCACTTTTGTCCCCACTACCAAGCAGTGTTTGGCAGAATCGACAGCGCAGTTGTTCTTCAAGCACGTTGTCAAGTTGCAGGGTGTACCAACATGCATTGTCAGTGATCGAGATTGTTAGTTCATTGGCACTTTCTGGAAAAAATTATTCACTTTCTTGGGGACAAGTCTGAATGTGTCCTCAAGTTACCATCCTCAGATAGACGATCAGATTGAGCAGTTTAACTGCATGCTCGAAGAATATTTACATCATTTTTAACTACAAGGCAAAAGAATTGGGCTCAGTTGTTGGATGTAGCCCAGTTCTGTTTTAATACTCAGACGAGCTCGTCAACTGGGAAAAGTCCAATTGAAATTGTTTTTGGTAGACAACCGGTGCTGTCGCTCCTTGTTGATCCCCCTATGCAGGAAAGAACCCTCAAGCGCACAAGTTCAGTAGGGAGTAGAAGGAGATGACAGATATTGCGCGAGCCTGTCTGGAAAAGACCTCAAAGCGAATGAAGAAATGGGCAGATAAGAACTGTTGGCCCTTTAAGTTTTAGGCTAGAGATCAGGTTCCCATTAAGTTACGGTCGAGACAAATTCGATTCTAAGGACGCAAAGACCAACGCCTTTTGAGGAAATATGAGGGACCAGTGGAAGTGTTGAAAAAGGTGAGGAAGACATCTTACAGAGTGGCGTTGTCCACATGGATGAAAATTCATCCAGTAATTCACGTGAGCAATCTGAAGCCCTACCATCAAGATTTGGATGACACGGAGCGTAATGTCATAGTCCGACCAACCATCGATCTCAGTCAGAAAAAGGATAAAGAAGTTAAAGAAATCCTAGTTGAGCGAATGAGGAAGAGCCGAAGATCCATAAGAAGTACCCACAAGTACTTGGTAAAATGGAGAAGCCTTCCTTTGGAAGAAACTAGTTGGGAACGTGTCAAAGACCAAGAAGCCTGGATGCAGAAGATTGAAGAGTTCAAGCTTCACCAGTCAACAGGGGTGTCAACTGTTTGAGTGGAGGAGAATGTAACTAGCATACTTGTCCAGGGTGTGTTTACCTATGGCCGTATGTTTCGAATACTCCAAATTTATCTTGTCTTTATGTCCTGTACATAGTTTAGCTATTCGCTTTCAATTCTAAGTCGTTATGCTTGGGAGTGACATTTCGACATTTTCATATGCAAGCCTGGAAGAACTGAAAATGTTTAAAATGTACTATAGGGGAGACATAGCAGTTGAATCCCCTCCAAGCCTTGTCGCACTCTTTGTAATTTATGCTTTCTTATTGCAATTGACAATTTTCAATGCTTGTTTGAACAATGATTTCAATGAATTTATTTCTCTCTCACGTTTTCTAAAAAATTTTCTAAAAAATACGAGGTGTCACACCCCCTCCCGAACTACCTGCTAGCTTAGCCCAAAAGATGGTGTGAAGCCGACAGACAAAGCTTTTCTTTCCTTGTAACTGTTGATCCTGCTAAAAATTTAACGAGATAAACTTCAAATCTAGTATATAAACTATTATATATGTAACATAACACAGCGGATCCTATTCAAATCATATACACTCATGAAGTGTAGTCCAAAATAACAGATTACACAAATATACCAGGTGACACCTCAATTAGAAACATAACTAACAAAGGTTTATACAACCACAACACCTAAACCTTACATAAACCGTAGAGTATCTATGTCATACCAAGATATATATACATCATGACACAACAGATTTTATGTACAACTCTAACCATGTACTGGCAATCAATATCGCAGCTTCAGCAGACTAAGGCAGTCTATCAGGCACTGGAAACTCGATCTCTACCTGGAAAGTGGGTAAAACATTTTGAAAAGGGTAAGCTATGAAGCTTAGTGAGTGACTCAATTTAAAACTAAAAATTTAAAGATAAGAGCATGTGGAAACTTA
>JBBPDI010105535.1:0-10140 GCA_037974545.1 Cucumis variabilis
AAATCTCAACTTTTTCAAAATCAATCCTATTTTTCATTTTCTATCCCATTTTTAGACTATTTTTGGCAATTTCCCCTTCTCAATCTCATCTCATCCCTAGCCCTATTCTCTCGAACAACCACCACGCAAAAATCCCTCAAGTCAGTCCCTCGTTCCCAGTAGTCGCCGTGCTTCCACAACAAGAATCCCTTGTGGCCAGTCATCGAATCCACCACCGTCATGAGTCCAACTGTTTTTCGTCATCGTGCTTTCATTTCCCCAGCCGAACAAATCATTCTCTTCGACCTACCGTCAGAGACAGTTTGATTTCATAGTTAGGCCGAGGATCGATGGCGAAATACTCAACTTCTACATGATCAAACGCCTTGGTGTGATCAATTTCTTGAAGTCCTAGAGGGTAAGTTTGAATTCGTGGTTTTCATAGTGGAATTAATGGAATATGCGTCGCTTGTGTTTAACCATTTGGACAAGAAAGTGTGGTTATTTAGTATCTCATTATCATTGATCTCGATTGTTATGTTTTTCCTTTTTCCAGGAGTTTTAGAATCATGGTGTTTTGGATATTTGGGTATGAATGTGAAAGTTGTAGTTTAAGAAACAAATTTCAAGTATGTTGCAACTTTGTGAAAACCAAAAATACTGCAACTTTGGAAAAAAAATACTGCACTATTTTTTATATGTAATTGAATGGGAAGTTCATTCAACTTTTAAGTTTCAAATTGCATTACTGTAAAAGTGGATGTAATTCAACTTTGAGATAATTAATACCATTCAACTACTTCCCATTCAACTTTAAGTATGCTTTTTGTTTTCCAAAGTTGCAGTATTTCCAGCAAGAGAATGTTGTGGATGTATTCCCTATAGTCAATAGCTATCCATTCAGTTTTATTTGTTTTTTCATAAGTATTTTTTTCTTTTTTGGACCAAAATGCATTGATTACTAAGGTACTCCAGAAAATCTTGATAGGACTCTTACTTTGAAACATGAAGGAGTTGTTTGTGTAAGATTAACTACTAAGCTACATAAGTTTAATATTGAGTTCGCTGGTTTTAACTTCTCTATTTATTTTTCTCTTCTTGCTACTCATTTTTTTCTGAAACTTTTTGTCAGTGAGGAGTAACACTTACTATGTGCGGGGGACTCCCAAAAGGGAAAGAGCATCAATGGAGGTAATTTAATATGTTTTTGAAATTATATATTTTAAATTTATATGTTCATGTTATATGTGTGTCATGCAAGAGTTTTATTTATGAACTGCATGCTTAGTCTCATTTGTATCCTAAAAGGAGAACAGGTGTGCTTGAGCTCAAAAAGGTTGCTCACCTTAAATAAAAGATGGTCAAGAGATCTATATCGCATCAAGGACAAGCTGCATAACTTAGATCGCTCAGGATACCAAGAAATTCCTTCATCTCTCTTAACACAAGTTAGTTCACTCACCATATTCACACCATTCCATGTTACCTTCTACAGAACCTCTAGTGTAAATAGTGGACTTAATATAGACACATCATACTATATAGATATTTATACCGCCTGCATGAGAAGTAGACATTGTAGCTAAGCTTGATAGAAATTTCTTGTGTTTGACCTTGGCTTACTTAGGAAATTAAACCTATTGCTTTACTTACACTTGGACAATCAATAGAAAAACTTGTACTACATGCATATCATTAGAATTCGGCAATGCATGGAGGTGACTTACATGGCTGAACATAAGAGCTATGATAGAAAAATAACTAGAAGGATCCACCACCCCCACCCCGTGTTCATGATTCTTTGAATTTCGAATTCTTGAATTGTTAATTCTTTTCACGAAGCCTCTTGGATTCGACCCCTTTTTTACTCTCTATGTTACATTTCTTTTTAATCAATATCTTGAGCGGTGAGATTGGATAAATATATATAGTTTCTTTTGATAGGTTCAAAATTGTGGCTTATTTACACCCAATTAAAGAGAATATTGTTTGTTTTCTAAACATCTTTTGTCCAATTCCTTATTTCTTTGCAACTTTTTCTTGAAAACGACCTCTACTATGAACCAAGTAACCTTGGATGTTCAATATGACTCTCAATAGCTCTAAACCCGAATGGCTTACAATGGTCCACGATGCATGTTTTGCTTAAGAATGTACAAATTATAAACATTAATTAATTCGTACATTAGATACATATAACAAGTAAGCGAGATTAGAGACAACTCCTTTATGAGAGCTAACGATATTAGTATTCTCTCTTTCATAGGTTACAATAACATGTTAAGAGATTCGACGAACATTACTCTCGGTTCACAAGTTTTCTCTAGTTTGATTGGTAAGTTGCTTTTTATGTTTTGTTTTAAAAACTCTAAACTCTAAAACTTTTCTTTTTTTAATGAGGCTAATAATTAAGGTTCAAATCATAATGTTTGTATTGGTGAATAGCTATTCTTGCAAGATCTTTATCTAAATTGTGTGGATTTGCAATTCTGTGAATGGATGTTAAGTTTACTTGCAAGTTAAGAGTCCAAAAACAGTGTTGAGATTGAAGAAAGAGAGAGAATAAGAAGAGGAAGTGGGAACAAAAGGAGAAAGGAACCAAATTGATTCTCTTTTACAATTCGTTGGTTTCCCTTTCCATGACATTTGTTTATTAGTGGGGTTATGAAAAAGCAACGAGTGGTAGAGGATTTGATTTGAAAATTATGATTTTAGGAAAAAGAAAAAAAAGGAAAAAAAGAATTTTGTAAAATATTACGTGTCGACACCTTACGTTTTATTTCGAAAGGGTTCAATTTCCATTTTTGTAAAGACAACTTTCCTTAATCTATTACCAATTCTACCAAATTTTGGATAATGAACATCACACATACTGTGACCGTTAAAATATAATATATATATATATATATATATAGGGACATTTTTAAAAATAGCAAAATAAATTAAAATATTTACAAGCTATAGCAAAATTTTGGATTCTATCAATGATAGTCTTTTATCACTATATCATATCAATGACAATCAATGATAAAATTTGCTATAGGTTGTAAATATTTGTAAAATTTGTTATTTTCTAAAATTCTTCATATATATATATATATATATATATATATATATTTACACTAAACATTAACAAAATATCAATATTGATGAAATGTCAATACAATAATATATCGACAAAATATAGATAATGAGATATGTTCCTCTAAGAAAATAAAATTATTTCAAATAATCATTTCAATAATTACGTTGTTTTTAGTAAATTTTTTTAAAATAGCAAATTCTACAAAATATCTACTATATATAGTAAATTCTATTACCGATAGTTATTGATATGCTATAGTGATAGGAGAATATCATTGATAAAATCCAAAATTTTGCTATAGCTTGTAAATATTTTAATTTATTTTGTTATTTTAAAAAATAAAAATTAAATTTATATTAAAATTAGATTAGAAATGTTTCTATATATTTTTAATTAAGAGTATTTTATAGTTTGTATTTTGATATCAATACAAAACCCTCTCATTAATTTAAGACATATTACTGAGCATCAAACATTAAATACTAACTTATAAAGTTAGTTAGTTGTATCAACATTTTTTCTAATTTTATAAGTGGAAGGTTCAATCTTTCCTTCTATATTTGAATTAAAAGTATCTAAAATTTAATTGACTATGTGATCTTTCTTTTGTTAACTGCAGTTTCATGTGAAGTAAAAAGCTGCAGTAAAAACAAAATAAATGTTGAATTTTTAGAAGGTGAACTTTTAAAAACTCAATTTTAATCCATAAAATTCAAGTTTATTCTTTTAGCACTATGAGCTTTCGTAATTCCCCCTTTTCTACCTTTTTATAAATATATTTGTTCTAATTGGCTTTTTATAGTTTTGATACAAATAATTGAATTGCCACATTTTACGTTCCAAAATAATTGTACGGAATGAAGTGGATCTTTATGTTTCTTAAAAAAGATAATAAAATTTAAAACTAAAATAAATATTTGAATTGTTTTGAAATATAGAAAAATGAACAAAAATATTTAAGTATAACAAAATATTATCATCTAAAAGTGATAGTTCATGATAGACTACTATTTATATCTATTTTTTTTTTATGGTCTATCTCAAATGAAGTGTAATATTTTATTATATTTATAAAGTTTTTCATAAAGTTTTTTATTTAAAATAAATTCCTTAATTTAGTTTTTTGAACTTTGAAAACAAAAATGGTAACATTTTATGATTAATTGATGTTTTAAAAGCTTAATGAAACAAAATAAACTAGACATTTAAAAAACCAAATAAGTTATCTTTAAGTTTAGCAGGGGTTTGCAAAAATATAAGAATATATTATGATAATAGGGTTCATGTTACTACATTTTTTATATTACAAAAATAGCAAATTTACAACCTAATAGTCATCTGTTAGTCCTCTAATATATCTAATTACTTGTCATATTTGTCATATTTACAATATATAATAAAAGATAAATGACAGTTTCCAGTTCAAGTATTTTTTTATATGATGTAGCTTTTTTTAAAATGTCAATCAATGATTTAATTTATAACATTTATGAATTCTTAATTATTTTTTAAAATCTTCTTTTATTCTAGAGAATAATATATTTATATATTTTATTGGCATATGCATAGTCTTACAAAATAAGAAAAAATAAATTAAAATGCCAAATGTGTTGGGAAAAATCGACCACACTGCTACCATTATGCAGAAAATAATGGAGAACTTAAAAAAGGAAAAAAAAAAAAAGAAACACTATAATCAACGAGGAAAAACTCCAAATAGGAGAAAAAACCATGGATAAAAAAATTCCACTATGTGGAGGACTATTTTTAAATTAGAAAATACAAAAAGAGAATTTGATTAGAGTTATCAAAATAAAAAAGATAATTTAAATTAGAGTTAATACAACTGAACCTTAAAGTATTTTTAATTGGAACGATTAGAAATTCCATGACAATGACTCTTTTTTATAAGCTTGGAGCATACCATTCTTGAACTTTTTAAAATTTTTACAATTGTACTTGCAATACTTTTCCAAAAACTCAACAAATCTCACACCTGCGAGATATTTAGAAAACCCACTACTTCTAGTACGTATCAACTTCAATAATTTTCATTTCATGTCATATTTAGATTAATCTTATTAAAATTTGTGGTGCAACTTCTACCTACTTAGTCGCCTTAAAAATTTATTCTACCATCGACATAAGTTCCACCACACACCTTACATAATCGTCAAGCCAATGTTCGTGCGCAAACTTGTGAAATCACTAACATCATATCCTTCATCATGTTAAAGCGGACATTCCATGAAGACAGAATAGTCTTCCAGCTTCGTAAGAAAGTGTTATCATTTTCCTGATGATGAAGATGACCTTAGCATCTTACTTAGAGCCCTTTGAAGTACCTATTCAGTTATCACAAGCTCTTTACACAGGGCCAACTATCCATATTGTCGGCTACACTTTTTTAATTATGAACAAACTCTTTATAGTCTTTTTCCAATTGTTAGGTACATGTACTAAATCCTTTTGTGAAGTTCACCACATTCACTCTCTAGACTTCTTTCCTGTAACAAAAGTTTACTATTAGTTTCAAGAAAATCTAAAGTTTCTTTTCTGCTTATGAAAATTAGCTTCATGCGTTCATAAGAAAAGGGAAGTGACATAATGAGTGTGAGTATCCTATCTCTTCATCATTTATCTTCACTTCAATTACCTCCAACTCAAAAGTAATGTCATCAAGAATCCATAGATCATATCAACGTTACACTATAACTTTAAATCAAACATTATTCAATTCATAAAGCTTGATACATGTGTTCCATATTAGGAAATAATATCATATTACAAAATCTACTCCTATAATCCAACTCTTTATTGTTAATTGATTTGTAATTATTCTTTACCATATTTGTATCATCAAGAATTGTATAAATATTCACTTTGACCAACGAAAACAATAAGTAAATTCAATACAATTTCATTGATAATTTACATGGTATCAGAGCGTACCTCAAAATAATTTATTCTTCTTTGTATTCTTCTTCTTCAGCTCGCCACATTTTTTTCCTCTTCCAGATTGTTTCCTTTCGCCTCTTCTTCTTCTTCTTCAATGGCTACCTCGAACTCCCAATCTTATCTCATCTCTACTGAAACTCCTACTGATCCCATTCTCATAGAATCATCACCATAAAATCAACTTGTTCCTACCTCAACTCTCTTCTTATTGTCAAATATTTGCAATCTTGTACCCCTTCGATTAGACTCCACAAACTACGTTATCTAGAAATATCGTCTCCTCAATCCTCAAAGCACATTGTCTATTTGGTCACATTGACGTCTTCCTTGCCCTCCCAAATTTTTGCCTTCAACACCTGCTAGAACCACCTCTGAAATAAACCTTGAGCATCTTCAATGGCTCTCCCGTGACCAAGCTCTTATCACCCTCATCAACGCAACCTTATCTCCTTCGGCTCTTGCTCATGTAGTCGGCACAACCACATCCAAAGCTTTGTAGTTCTCTCTAGAAAAGAGATACTCCTCCAACACCAGATCCAATATTCTTGATCTTCGATCTGCCCTTTACACCATAAAGAAAACTCTATCTAAAATAATCAAGCAATATACTTCTTGAATCAAAGCCCTTGTTGACAAGCTTGCTGCCGCCTCTATCTCTCTAGAAGATGAAGAAATTTTAGTTCATACCTTAAATGGACTTCCCGTAACCTTCAACGCCTTTCGCACGTCAATCCAAACTCGAAGTGGTACCATCTCCCTTGAAGAACTTCACACCCTTCTCATCTTTAAAGAATCCACCATAGTAAAATTGTCCGACATTGAAGCCATTCCCACCACCATGGCAGCCGCGCACACGTTTTACCCTTTTTCAAAGACAAGCAGCTGCGGGAGAGGAAGAAAATTAGGCAACCCTAATTTTCCTTCAAATTCATTCCGTGGGTGAAAAAATTATCACACACGTGGAAATGGCTCTTCATTCAGCCTATCTCAATTTCGACCTAACAACCCATTTTGCCCATAACCTCCTTTTAATCCAACAAATTATCTCCATAATAATTCACGTGGCATTATTGGACCTTCACCTTCACACGAGTCTGATTTTGGGCCTTAAAATTTTTCTGGATCTAATGGCCGTATTTTTTGTCAAATATGTCAAAAACCGAGACATGGAGCTATCAATTGCTATAATCGCATGAATTTTTCTTACCAAGGTTGACATCTGCCTTCTCAATTAGCGACAATGGCAGTAAACTTTATGAATTCTCAATCTCCTACTGAAAATACTAATAATTTCTAGTTATTTGACAGTGGATGTAATGTTCACCTAACGAATGGTGAGGAAACTTTCACACTGAAAAATTGTCAACCTTTAAACATTCAAAATACTGGTAGTTATAAACTCTCAACTCCCTCTCATACCTTTAATCTTTCAAAAATACTTTATGCTCCAGAACTTGCTGCAAATCTCTTATTTGTTCATAAATTTTGCCTTGTTAATAATTGCATTTTTATTTTTGGTACTGACTGATTCCTCATTCAGGATAAAGTCACCTGTCAAACTTACTGGTGAAAGCATCAATGGTCTCTACCATATTTTTAGTACTTCTCATCTATCCACATATAACATGAATTCCAAAATTTTAAATTTTCCTGCAAAACAGGAGAATTCATCATTATGGCATTTTCGTTTGGGTCATCCTGCTCCAAGGATTCTTAGTTCAATTTTATCTCGCTTTGATCTATCTATGTCTTCTTCTCTTTCAACTTCCAATTGCACTAGTTGTTTAAAAGCAAAAAATAACAAAATTACCTTTTTCTATGTCTTTGTCCACTTCTCTTACACCACTTGAACATGTTCATAACGATGTATGAGGTCCTTCTCCAATAATTTCTTTCAATGAAAATCGATATTATGTTAGTTTCATTGACAATTTTAGCAAATTCACTTGGCTCTTTCCTATTGCTTATGTATTTGATGTATTATTAAAAAATTTGTTCCCTTCATTGAAAATCAAATATCTAAAAAATTGAAAGTTTTTAGATCTGATGGTGGTGGTGAATTTTGCAACAGTTCCTTAGAATCCTTCTTCGGATCTAAAGGTATTTATCATAAAAAATCATGTCCTTATACACTTGAACAAAGCAACATTGCAGAACATAAACATCGTCATATTGTTGAAATTGAAACGTCTTTAATTTTTCATTCCTCTGTTCCCCTTGAATTTTGGCCTTATGCCTTTTCTTCTGTAGTTCTTCTTATTAATCGCATGCCCTCCCCCTTACTTAAAATGTTATCACCATTTGAAATGCTTTTTGGTCATACTCCTGATTTACATCATTTAAAAGTTTTTGAATGTGCATGTTATCCTCTCCTCAAATCCTACACCAAACATAAACTTGAACCAAAAACCACACAACACGTTTTCTTAGGCTATACTCACAATATTAAAGGCTATATTTGCTATAATCCATCAACCAAATAAACATTGTTTCATGCCACGTTATCTTTCATGAAATAGTTTTTTCCTTTGCCCAAAACACTACCTCTTCCTTATCACAAACTCAATCCCTTCCTGATCCCAGCTTACTACTCACCTTACTCAACCTTCCACATCCTACATCCTCACACTCTATCTCTATACAATCTCTTACTCCTAACCCTCCCACTACTGACATTACTTACTCACCCTTTATGGATACTAATGTCTCTTGTCAGTCTTTGCATGTTTCATTCTATTGTTGATACATGAAATAACATAGAGGTTGTCACCACCAATGCACCAGCTTTGATTCCTTCTCAAAACACTCATGCCATGCAAACTCGAGCAAAGTCAGGAATTTTTAAACTAAAGGCATTCCATATCACCACGACTCTTCCAACTCCAACATCATACACTGAAGCTTCCAAGTATTCTGAATTGAAAGATGCAATGTGTGAGGAATTCAATGCTCTTCAAGCACAAGGTACTTGGTCTTTAGTCCCTCACCATCCATCTATGATCATTATTGGTTGTAAATGGGTCTTTTGCACCAAATATAATCCTGATGGCTTAGTTGCTTGCAACAGAGCACGCCTAGTTGCCAAAGGTTATCACTAGATACAAGGTTTTGATTTTGATGAAATTTTTAGTCATGTTGCCAAAAAGCCCACTATATGAATTATTCTTACTCTAGCTGCTCAATACAATTGGTCATTGACACATTTAGATGTCAAAAATGCTTTTCTTCATGGTGTTCTCCAGGAAACAGTATACATGTTTACTCTGAACCATGTGTGTCTTCTACACAAGAGTCTTTATGGCCTCAAACAAGCCCTTTGTGATTAGTTTGAGCACTTTACCCCTTATTTGTTTACTCTGTGTTTTGTTGCTTCAAATATTGATCCATCTTCATTCATTCGATCTGTTGGATCCTCTCTTACTTACTTACTCCTGTATGTTGATGATATTATTGTCACTGGCCCAGGCTCCTCTTATATTTCTCTTCTAAAAAATCAAATGGCACTTGAATTCAAAATATTTGATCTTGGTCCTTTAAAGTATTTTCTTAGTCTCGAAATACGATTCTCCACTAATGGCATTTTTGTTAGCCAAGCAAAATATCTCAATGATCTCATTTACACATTAGGAATGAACTTTGCATAATCTTGCATAACACCAATGTCTACCTCTCTTGGCCTCTACACCACTACACCTAATTTCAATGATTCCTCCTTATACTGTAAACTTGTTGGTTCCTTACAATATCTTACCTTTACTCGACCCAATATCGCCTTTTACGTAAATCGTGTCAGCCAATTCATGCACAAACCAACAATCATTCACTTTTCTACAATTAAACGCATCCTTCGATATCTATGTGGTACTCCCACCCTTGGCATACATTTTCGCAAAGGTTCGTTCTCTCTCCAAATCTTTTGTGACTCTGATTGGGCAGGCGATACTTCTCACAGACGATCGTGTTGGGATTTATGTTCTAAAACTCGTAGATTGTAAATATATTCCATTGACCATGATTAATAAAGTGTTATTATTGTAATATTTGTTATTGATTATAATATTAGTTTTGTCTTAATAACCCAAATCCAATAAACTAACATCCTAAGTTGTTTAATGAGT
>JBBPDI010105544.1:0-10138 GCA_037974545.1 Cucumis variabilis
GTTATGTTTCTGGTTGAGGTGTCACCTGGTTTATTCGTGTAATCTGTTATTTTGGACTACACTTCATGAATGTATATCATTAGAATAGGATCCGTTGTGTTATGTTGCATATATAATAGTTTATATACTAGATTAGCAAGTTTATCTCGTTAAGTATTTCAGCAGGGTCGACAGTTACAAGTAGAGAAAAGCTTTGTCTGTCGGCTTCACACCGTCTTTTGGTCTAAGCTAGCAAGTAGTTTGGGAGGGGGTGTGACACTTTACTTACTGCTTTCACTCTTAATGGTAATTCAAAGACTGTCCCTAGCTTTAGCTTTTGCTATTGTTGATTCAGAAAATGATTTGTCATGGTCTTAGTTTTTTCGTAAGCTTAAGGTGACCTTTGGAGAACCCAGTGATCTTGTTATTGTGTCTGATGCTCATAAGGGTATAAATTTATGTGCATTTCCTTTGTATAAGAATATAAAAAAGAACCACAAGTCATGTCCAATTGAAGATTCTTTTCATAGTTGTGCTAGAGCATATACTTGCATTGAGTTTGAACTGCACATGAGAAAGTTGGATGATATTTCTCCATCTGTTAGGCATGAGTTAGAGGAGATTGGGAAACTCAAGTGGGCTAGGCCCTTTCTTCAAAGGAAAAGATATTCCTTGACAACAAATATATCAGAAAGTTTGAATTCATGATTGAAAGAAGCGAAAATTACCTATTATTTGCCTTTCTAGAATCCATTCGTGGTTTGGTTCAAAAATAGTTTTATGAACGTCGTACTCATTGGAGTTTCCAACGTACACATCTTTCAACAAATATTGAGGATATTGTGAGACCCATTTTTAATTCGAATATAGGAAGTAAAATTTTGGCTAAAACTACTAGAGAAATTGGGGTTTGAATATATGTGCAAAAATGATTAAGAGATAAAATCTTTTATTGTTAGAATAAGTTTTGCGATTAAGAAGTCTGCATAAGTTTTTGACTAAAACGACTAGGCGTTTGGGTAGTCTTGGCGATAAGAACCAAGAGTTTTGCGATGAAGAAGTCTGTGAAGAAGCTTTGAAGTTTAAATTCACAATAACTGTTCTAAGCGGATAAAAGTTGGTTAGTTCGTGAGGAAGGTTTCTTGTAAAAATATAACTAGACGATAAGGTTATTCGTGAAAAATGTTGTGGTTAAAGTTATTTGCGGTATGAAGTTAGGTGAGAAGTAAGGTCTAGCTAAGAAAATGTTAAATCTGATTTGACAAGGGTTAACGTGTAAGATTAAGAAAATGTCTCTTCTCTCTACACGAGAAGAGAAGGAAGAGAAGAATTTTTGTTAAAGTGTGGTGAGTGGTTTTCTTTTTAAATGTTTTGTGGTTCCGCTTTACTATTTTGAAAGAAGATTTTAAATGAGAAAGTATTTAAAAAAGAAGTTGTGAAAGTGTTTCAAATGAGAAAGTGTTAAAGCTTGATTTGATGATTACAATTTTCATGCTATGAAATGGTTTTCAAACCATTAATTGATTCCTTGAGATGATGCTAATTTTTATGCGCACATAAAGAGTCAAGGCCATCATGGGGTGTACGGATGACATGGTGATAAGAAGCTGGCTTATGCGTTGAAAAGAGCGTATAAAGTTTAGCCACTTGAGCAACAAGGATGAATCTGTATGTTCTGAGAGCTGTTGATACAGTAGTCAAAACGTGAGGTAATGAGACCAAGCGTAGAGAACGATTCAGGATCTTTGATGAAAGGAATGAATGTTAATTAATGTGTGTTTATGTGAAATTGTTATGTTATGAATATGTTAAGCATAAAGAAAGGCTTATGCGAGATGAAATTATTTGTTGTTATTTATGCGAAATGATGTTTATGAAAAGGTATTGCGAAAAAGGTTTCATAAAACCTCGTTGTCTTTTAGACATTCTTTTAAAAATTCATCTTCTAGGATTAGGCATTTAGGCCAAGTAGAGAAAAAGGTTGAAGGATTTGCGGCAAGATGACTCCAGACGTTTTGAAAATAGTTAAGCATTGGTTGTTTGATCAAAGTGTTGTAATTATGTATCAAACTCCTGCTATTAATAAACGTTTTGGTAAGTATTTATTATACTTTGCGTTTAGGTTGACCACCATTGCATTTTGAGTTTTGTTGATAGTATAAAAGGAGTTGAGAATAATATTTTGCGATAAGAAAATTTCAAAGTTGTAACAAACTCACATCTTATTCCTACTACTTCGACATTTTCGTCATAGTACGGTTTGGGGTGTGGCAGATATAATTCAAGAAGCATTAGAGGAGAGTTGAGCAATGAATACAAGGCTTATTTTATTTCAAAAACTGTATTCATCATAACTTAAATTCACATTTATTTGTTGCCATATTGTTATGGTTATTGTTTATTGTTACTGTTATTGTTAATAATAATAATATGTAAGTCATTATTGGAGGAGTATTTTCATTGTTTTTTATTTCTGGGCATGCTTTTCCTCGAGTCACGTCTATCCATATGCCTGTTATCATTGGCTCTTCTGTTGGCCTTCTCTCATTTTGTTCGCTCATACATTGTTCTCTTAGTTCGACCATCTTTATCAATTATGCCTTGCTTGTATTCAACTAGTGACAATTAATAAAGATTCATTTAATATTTAGCATATACTTAGGATAATTAATCTTTTTTAAAAAGGTAGTTGTGCTTATGTATTTTAGTACAACTCTTGTGCCGAAATTATTCTCATCAATATTTGATAGCATATCCTCACTTTGCATCCTTCTTTTTAGCTACAAGTATTCATTGATCTAAGCAAAATGTTAATCACCAATAAAGCACATGCACTATGGTTATATTATAATCCCATATATCACCTTTGTTGTGTCTTTGGTACTTTTGTCCATGGATGGTTGAACTTTCTTCATAATCTCAGCTGCTGAATTTGAAGTGCAATGACCTTGTGGAGAATTGAATATTGTCATCAATTATTTAGTATTACGGTTCTAATAAAAATATTTCAATGTTGTGATATAGTATTTTACCAGTTTCTTGAGTTGTTCATTTTTCGTCCTTTGTAGTTCCTCGTAAATTTCTATCTCATTTATTGATATGATTAGTTTGTTGATTGCCTTATCAACGTCTTCATTTTCCTATGACAATTATGTTCACATTTTATTAACATTTATGTATAAATTAACCATACTATTTTAGCAATATTTGGTCTGATTAATACCTTGCAGCTTGTTTCTTTTCCTCATTTTCTTGATCTTGTGTATGTTTTGTCTGTTATTTCTGCTGTATTTTGTCCTCCTTCTGCAAACTCTGATCTTGTATTTTGATTTCCTTGTCTTCTATCATCTTTGACCTTATCATTTTTCCAAAGCACATTTATAGTCTCTAATTCTAGATTTAATTCATTCTCTTATTCCTTTTTTTCTTGGTCCTTTACGACTTTGTTTAAATGCTCCTTAAATTCTTTTGTAGGCTCCGTTAAAAATTAGTGTATTTTACAAGTATATTATTGATAATGATATGAATCAAGAAATCATAATTGAATCAAATGAAGAAATTGAAGAGATGCAATGTTTGGAAGTTGAAAAGTTATTTTGGCAACCCAAAAGTTATAATATTAAATGTTTAGGGAATTATGTATTTATGTGCTTTTCATTTATTATGATAGTTGAAAAGGTATAGAATTAAATGTTGTGACCTTTCATTTCATATTTTAATTAGTATAAATAGGTTTGTAATTTCCATATTTTAAAAGAAGAGAAGATTTTGGGATGAATGAAAATCTAAAAATTCTAGAATGTAGAATTTTGTTCTTGTGTGTTCTTGTGATAGAATGCACGAATATTTGGAGCATTTAAGTGATGATTGATCTGTCTTGCTTGTGGAGTACTTTGAAGATCGATGGTTGATGAGAGTTTCTAACTTTGTTCGATCCTTGATTTCTTAGATCATCTAAGCAATCTGTATCTAACCTATCTTAGGGGTTGAAATCAAATTGGATTTAAGGCTGTTGGAGTTGTGTTCTTTTGAGTCTTGTTGTTTAACATGGTTCTTAGATCATATGTCTAGGGGTTTCTTATCATTTTATATTAAAGCTTTGGCTCTAGATCAGGTATATCTTTTCATTATTGCATTATGTTCTTAATTTCTTGATTTCCATTTTTTTTATCTATCTTGTTCACATTCTGTTCGGTTTACAAAATCTTAAAAAAAAGTGTCACTTCCAGTCCTAATTTTATAATTGTGTCTTCTTCAATGTTTTAGATCTAGGTCTGAGCTATAAATTTGTATTCTTCATGGTCTTCTAGTTCAATTTCCTTCAATGTTAAATGTCGTCATCTTGAAAATTTGTAAGAAAAAAAAATGTTGTGATTTGAGAGATTTCATGTTGAACTTTGTTGTTCATGGATTCAAGTGCAAAGAAGAATACTAGAACCTATACTCCAAAGAGACCCCTCAGATTTGAGAACAAATCATCTTGAAGAAGCGAAGAATGATATGGATCAAGAAATCATAATTGAATGAAATGAAGAAGTTGAAGAGATGCAGTGCTTGGAAGTTGAAGAGTTATTTTGACAACCCAAAAGTTATAATATTAAATGTTTAAGGAATTATGTATTTATGTCCTTTTCATTTATTATGGTAGTTGAAAAGACATAGAATTAAGTGTTGTAACCTTTCATTTCATATTTTAATTAGTATAAATATGATTGTAATTTCCACATTTTAAAAGAAGAGAAGATTTTGGGATGAATGAAAATCTAAAAATTTTAGAATGTAGAATTTTGTTATTGTGTGTTCTTGTGATAGAATTCACGAATATTTAGAGCATTCAAGTGAGGATTTATCTATCTTGCTTGTGGAGTGCTTTGAAGATCGAGGGTTGATGAGAATTTCAAAACTTTGTCCGATCGTTGGTTTCTTAGATCATCTACGTAACTTGAATCTAGCCTTTCTTAGGGGTTGAAATCAAATTGGATTTGAGGCTGTTGGGGTTGTGTTCTTTTGAGTCTTGTTGTTTAACATGGTTCTTAAATCATATGTCTAGGGGTTTCATATCAGATAACTTGTAGAAATATAAGTTACTTTAGCGTTTTAGTTAGAATAATGAAGCCTTAACACATAAGTTTGGAAGAAAATGCATAGAAAAATACAAAAAATGATTAAGTTGCGTGTTACGAATTATAAAAGAGCTTTATCCCTGTTTATTGCATTTTGCATGTTCAGATGTACGATTTCACACAAAAAGAAGAATAATAGCCCGACAACAAAACGTCAGGTGAGGAGACAATGTGACTAGGAAGGTGAAACGTAGAGCAAAGCTAAGCGTTTTAAAGCACTAGCAGACAAAAGTGGTAGACGCGAATGTTAGAAAGAATGGAAGGACATATGCGGCGCAAAAACAACTTTATCTGAGAATTAAATGAGGCTTAGATTGTCCTGTCACATCACACCTTACCTATAAGTAGTGGCATTTTCTTCATTCTTAGAGTTGAAGAAAATTTATTCTCGCGAAGAGCAAATTCATCTATCCTTTTCTCTATTTTAGGTGAAAGTCTAGAACAGAGATAGAAATCCCCTTACCACTTCTTGATAAGTTGTAGAAATACATGTTATTATAGCCTTTTAGGTAGAATAATGAAACTGAAACACATGATAAAAGTGCCAAAACGGGTAACTTATGTTGTAAATACATAATTATTAAGAAATATACTTTACATAAAGCCTCATGCCTGTTTTACCATGATTTTAGTGTTTGAACACAGGTTGGCAAACAAAAAGAAGAAATGTGTAAATCGAAAAGGAACTCGGGTAAGGTTACACGATAAGAACCTCGTCTAGTGAATACAATTTTTATGCGAGGAAACATGTCATCACGTGAGGAAGATTCACTAGAAGACAAAAGTGATAGTTGAAGTTGATGTGACTTGACAAGGATGTAATCGATTTTGACATGCTTAGAAGAATAGAAGTTTCCCATCGAAAAGTTGTCTATGAAAGAACTTCATCCCTACCAAGGTATGTACGCTTGAATGAGCCATATTCACTGGCAATGGTGCCAACAACTTGATAGGATTCAGACTCAGTACATGAAGTGTGTTGAGTTTATATTTTTATTTAGGGGATACTTCACTGAGCATGTTTACAGAATGCGAGATGCTCACTATCTCTCTTTGTATTGCATAATAGTTAAGTCCTTGTTGAGTACTAGTCGATCTGGTTGTTAGGGCATTGTCTCTCTTCACCAACTAAAACTTAGTGTTAGTAAATGGTGAATGGAAATTATATTCAGTCTAAGCAATATATCACTAAGCATGTTCACTACATGCGAGTTACTCACTATGTCTTTCCATAGCGTGTGACAACTAAGTCCTCATTAAGTACAAATTTTCCTACTGCTTGCCCAAGTGCAAGCAAAATAATAGGTTTACCTGGGTGATCCAGGATTGAACACAAGAAATTGATTCAAGATATTAGTTCTAGGATTTACTTATCATCTAGGCAGTATAAAAGAATTAATTTAATAGTATAAAGAATGTAAGGAAGAACTCTACATATTTATGTACATCTAGAGAATTTTGTAAGGGAGAATACGGATGACAAGCTAGAGTTGCAAACTAACTTGTATGCGAAAAAGAGCAAAAGAATGTCTATGCATTGTAATGCGATTAAGTAATGCGTCAACCTCGATGCAATATATCTCGCTTAACCAACTTATAATTAAGGTGTGCTCCTCTCAGAGTCCTTAACGCCATACATGGTCACTTCTCGGGATCTATATGATTAAGTGCACTTAGGAGAGATATATTTAGAATATTTTACTTATAAAATGTATAGAGTTTCGCAATTAAGGACAATAACCTCTCAGTGTCTAATGCTCACACTTGTTCCCCTAAGGTGGAGTTTGTCGTTAAACTCCTCCATGTATGCATTAGCCTTATCCTTGCTACTTGCCCTTTCGTGTAGTTAGCGATTGACGCGATGAACATAGCTCAACTAATTCAATAAAAATTATAAGCTAACCTTCTTATCAAGAAGTTATCACTAACTTAAACTACCAATAATACATTAACGAGTGAAAAGTAAAAAAGTGTGGAATTGAAAATGTATAAACATGTAATATATTAAAAAATGTAGGCGTTCGATCATTGTACAATATGAACAACATATATTACAAAGAAAAGCAATTAAAAACGCAAAGAAAGGAGAATGGAAACTATTACAAGTTAGGAGAAATGGGAATATGGAATCTTCTCTACTCAAAAGTGCAACTCTCACTTTATAATTTAACCGGAGAAGAAAATAATCGAATTTCCAGATGGCAGAAGGGCTACTCTCTTCTGTCTCTCTCTAGGTTTTTGACCCATATGGGCTTTTTGGTCCATTCAGACCTACTTTTCTTGGTGGGGATGAAGTCTTTTTATAGGCAGTTTTTCGTTGAAAACTTGTGTTCTTCTTAGATTGTCAGCGTTGATTGCAACCTAATAAAGTCACATCAACTCCAACTATCATTCTTGTCTTCTAGTGAACCTTCCTCGCATGATGACGTGGTTCCTCGTCTGGAGATGTTAATCGCCAAATGAGTTCTCATCACGTAACCTTTGTGCGAGATGTCCTCTTAAATTCACTAGTTTCTTCCTTTCTACTCATCTCACGTTTAGACATGACAATCACTTAAAATAGACATAATGCTTATGTAAGATGTATTTCTAAATACTTGTGTATTTACATATAAGTTACGCATTTTGATCATCTTCTTACGAATTTTAACCTCATTATTCTAATAAAAGAGGTTATAATAACGAATATTTATACATGTTATCACATGTGCCTTAGTTTATTGTGTTCATATATTTATTGTACTCATATGTATGATTGTCTCTCATAATTAAATTCAACTTTGTTTTATCCCACTAGGAATTTCAGTCCAAGTGAAACTTTGTTGGAATTTATGTCTTAAAACCCATAGTTAATAATCATATTCTATTCAATAATTTTGTTATTGAGAAATTATTAGTGAAATTGAATACTATAATCTTAAATCTAATAAACTAAGGTCCTATGGCTATATTGAGTAAACTTGAACTTTATACAAAGACATAAATGTGGATCAAGTTCAAGTATGTAGCCTAAATAATGTATAGTATACCAATAAGGTTGGGCACCATATTTTGGGACACTATGGATGCAGTTTGCTTTGTAGTTAGTATAAACGATGTAATCCTAAATCGTTCATGTAAAGACATGAAAGTTGAGACATCCTATGTAAAAAGTATACATAAGACTAAACCATGAAAGTCACTTTTACATTATAACGTCGTTTACTGTTTAAAACTGACTATTTCGATTATTAATGACCAAAGTAGCTTAATTTTAACCCTGAGCTAACTATTAACTCTTGTTTACACGAGATTATCCTTAGATTTGTGTAGGTGAGGACAACTAATTAGCACTGGTCCAATAAACCTCTCATTTCAAGTGTAAGACTAATTGAATAGCTTGAGACATAGGGTGCAAGACAAAATTTACTCCTACCCACCATTTAGAGTTAATAGATAGGTTTTTCCCTTAAGAATTAAATCTAAGTCTTGAACAAGAGGCTCCACCTCTCATTAGTGCGAGAAGGATTCGATTTATAGATTGGACCTAAAATCAATTGTGTTCATTAGTGGATCAATGCGACTTCAGAAGAAAGATATAGTCTAAGAGGTAAAATGGTATTTTGACATAATTGAGGTTATGAACAACCTGTGAAGGATTAACTTACTGATCATGGTTATATTAGATGGACACAAATATATCTATAGTGAGTGTAGTGTAGCTACGAGGCTTTAGTGAAATGATCCATTAAATGAATGTTGATTAAGCTTGGTCTAAAAGCTCGAAAATGATGGAAATAGCAAAATTGAAAAAGTCAAAATGTTGACTTTTGGCTTTGAAAAGTCAAACTTTGACTAGGTGATATATTCAAATATGATTTGAATTTTAAGAAATTGAATGCAAATTCATGCTCGAGAGGTTAGTATTAGTCAAGGAGGTCAAAATGATAAAAAAAAGTTGACTTTTGACTTTGACTTGAATGGTTAAATTACCATTTTGACTCTTGAGTAAAGCTAGTTGGAAAATCCAACATTTTGTTAGATAATCACACTAACTTTTAGTGGACTAAGTGGAGGCTCATGGTGAAGATACCAAGCCCATTAAGAGAAAATGTAATGGTCTATAATTCCATTAATTATAAATCGAAAGTGAGATGTTAAAATTGGAAAATCCAATCTATCAATAGTTGCATGTAATTAAGTCAATTAAAGAAAGTTTTTTCTCTTTTTTTTTTTTTTGAAAAACTTTTGATATTTTGTTTAAAATTCTTTTTTAAAGAGATTCTCCCCTAACAATAAAATCCCAATCTTCAATCCTTAGAAGTTTTTTTACCTTCCATTTCCATTACTCCCTCTCTCTCAAATCTCCTTCTCAATTCCTTCATCCATTAAATCCCACAATTCGATTATGAGTTCAGAGGATAGTAGATGACTACTAATGGAGGTCCAAGTTCGTGATCAAGGAGAAAACGATTGATTTGGAAGCTACTACTTGTTATTCTATAAGCATGCAAAATGGTCATAAATTTGACATTACAAACTCTAATTGAGCAATTGAATAGGAGTATGTGTTAAAAGATAAATTCCTATTCATGCATGGCTAAATCACTAAAGATAGACATTATCGTGCAAGTTTTTCTCTCTATCGTTCAAGTGTAAGCGAAGAGAGGTTTACTGACAAGTCTAGGGTCGAACATAGAGAATTTAAGATCCTACTTTATCCTATCGTGCTACTAAATCATGCGCTATAATCTATACATTATAACATTGTTAAGATTTATGTCCTAAAACTCGTAGATTGTAAATATAATCCATTGATCATTATTAATAAAGTATTATTATTGTAATAATTGTTATTGATTATATTATTAGTTTTGTCTTAATAACTTAAATCCAATAAACTAACATCCTAAACTATTTAATGAGTCTTGAACAATATGTAGAGACATATAGGGATCAATGTTTGAGATTAGCTTAAAGGGTCTATAGTATAGGGATAAGGTTGGGTACCTTATCCTGGTAACACTATAGATACGACTCACTTTGTATTTGATACA
>JBBPDI010105555.1:0-10137 GCA_037974545.1 Cucumis variabilis
CTAAGAATAAGTTCAACAAGAAAATAAGCAGTGTACTGAAACTTCCAGTTAACTAAGGTGTCAAGAATGGGATATTCTAAAATCAAAACCAAGCTCGCTGCATACTGAATCGATATAAAAAATTTCAGTACCAGAGTATAAATCAGATTTTTGCTGTGAGACCTTGATTTTATACTACTAAATGGATTTGTGCAAAAGGGAAAAAATGAAGAGTCAAGTGAAAGGATGTCTGAATTAACAAAATGGACAGGTTTTGAATAAAATGAAATTTCGAAAACCCCATTTCGCACACCTAAAAAATACAACATCATAAACCTCCTAATTGATTAAGAGAAGAAGGGAGGGTAGAAATCGAAAAAGTGGAAATGGGCGAACCTTTCATTGCGGGAAGCGAGATTGAGGAGGGCAAGAAGAGAGGCTTCACGGGCATCAAGATTGGGAGAGAGAAGCATGCAAACAAGGGGTTGAATGAGACTGGAAGCTCCGAGGTTAGAGCGAGACTTGGGGGAAGACTTACGGGCGAGGTTCCTCAAATCTTTAGCAGCTTCGATACGCGAATGGAGGTCGCCATGGATGAGCCTTTGAGAAAGCTGGAAGATGAGAAATTGCTTCCGGTGATTGGAGTTGGAGATTTGTGAATCTGATGTATCAAAAACAATCTCATCTTCTAGTTCTTTCTCTTCTCTTTCCTCTTGCTTCATCCCTCTTCTTCTCTTCCCACGCCTCCGCCCCTCTCTCTCTCAAACTCTCCCCCTAATTTATATTAACATTATTTCCCTTCCCATCCAATTACAATCTCTTCATCTTTGTTTTATTGGTTTATATCATATTCCAATATTTGTAATATACCAAAACTAGTTTCAAAGTAACTAAGTGATGATGTCACTTATATATTTAAATAATTAGATTTTATATTTATTATATTAATTAAAATTATTGATAAATAAATAAAAAATTGTTAATTTATCTCATAAATCTTTTATGCTAATACAAAAACATAACTAACACACTTGAATCAAATAAACTCAAAAACAAATTTTGTTTTTTTTTCTCTTCTTCAAAACTCAAATCTCTCACATTCTCTCCTCAGCTCACACCTTTTGTTGATTTATTTATTTTTCAAATTAAAATCTTGAAGCAAAAAAAAAAAATTAAGTAGAATAAAAAAAATAATAAAAGAGAATTGCTATATTGGTGTTAGCATCCATGACAAGATAAAATAAACTAGAAAAATAAAATAAATACAACACTTTTATAAGATAAATATTCTCACAATAAATCTCTAAATAAAAAAAAAGAATAAAGGAGAGCAAAAGGCACCTTAATTAATCATAAAATATCCTAAACTTGAGGTACTAAAAAAATTGTATGCGGATGAAATTGCATCTAGCATATGAGTTGAGAAAGTGAAGTAAATGTCAAATATGTTTGGATGATGACGATCAAAATCATGAAGACAAAATGACTTTTTCATCAAAGAGGTAAGAGAATCTTAACGACAAGGATCAAAATTGTTGGATTTTATGTCCTAAAACTCGTAAATAGTAAATATAATTTGTTGACCGTTATTAATAAAGTGCTATTATTATAATTTCAATAAGATTTATTGATTATATTATTAATGTTGTCTTAATAACCTAAATCCAATAAACTAACATCCTAAGTTGTTTGATGAGTCTTGAATAGTATGTAGAGACACACATGGATCAATGTTCAAAATCTGCTTAAAGGGTTTATAGTATAGGGATAAGGTTGGGTACTTTATATCGGTAACATTATGGATACGACTCACTTTATATTTGATACAAATGTAATGATCCAACGCATTCGTGTATACAAGTGAGCTTATCTATGCAATGAGTTTGCATAACACCAGACCACGAAATAGTAACCACTAGATGTAACTCCGTTAACTAGTTTTAAGTGTATTATGAACTCCTACTCATGAGAAATTATCTTTTAATTTGTACGGATGAGAGTTGCTAAATTGTCGACTCAATAAGTTTATCATTTTGGGGACAAGATCGAGTAGGGAGCTAAGAACATAATATAAGGCACTGACCGCATATAGCCAATGCTGAAAGTCCTTGCGATAAGAATGATATGCGACGAGAATTCCTGATCATGAAAGTGTTAGCTATAGCTACAACCAAATCACGATAAGAACCTTGACACCAGGAGGAGGCACGACAATTGAACGAGTAAAGTCAGTCTCCTTCACCTAGGGACGTTGATGTAATGCAAAAGATAGTAGGTCGATGATTGATGGGACTCGAACGCCCAACCTAAGTTCAAGATAAGGCGTGTTAGAGGAATGTGACATTTTTGGATTGAGCTACTTTCCACCACCGGTTAAGAAAATCATTTTGACCCACCTGGAAAGATCTATAAATAAAAATCTCAAGTCATCTAAAAATACTTCTTACTCTAATCTTGTTAAAAGAAAGAGAATTTGAAGGTGATTAAGGATTTGAAGTAGGGAGCAAGCTCTCATTCCGATAAGGATTTCGAAACTAGCAAGTGGACCTTGGTCGAAGAAGCGAAATGGCCCATTATAAGAGTGAGTGGTTTTCCTACAAAAGATTTAAAATAAGAAAAGAGTTTCTAGCTCTTATTTAATGCTTTACTAGTTCCTTGTGAATTCATAAACGATGTGAAATTTTTCGCATGTTTTCCCACCACCCATCGTAAGTGAGTTCATCGATGATGAAAATGTGTGACAATATGCTCTCTAAATAACTTAAGGTTGAAATGGGGTGGTTTAATATCCTAAATATTGCATCATCACATGTTGAATATTGAGATCCAATGTTATGTTTTGAGGTAAGCTAACTTTGTACCCTGGATGATGTGATGCCTTACCCTTGGTGTGTGACATGGGGGTAAGATGCTTTTTTCTTATCATGTGATCTGGAATAGAATGTCCTCTTCATGTTGTGTGACCTTGAATAGGATGGCTCACATACTTGCTCTATGATCTTGGTATGAGATGCCTCATACTTATGTGATATGGTATGAGATGTCATTTGCTTGCTATGTGATCTATCATTGGAAGACACATAACGTGTGATGGACTTGATGGACATTGTTAATGTGTCGAGTTTACTCCGCTTGGTCGCAACTGGGCAAAAGATTGTGGTAAACGCTTGAGCCGAGAAAAAATGAGTACAAGTGTGTAAACCAAATGTGTAGAATGATTATATTAAATGAATATTTAACATGTTTAAGACGTGCAATATGAGGAATTGCGAAATGAGGAAGATTTATATACATATATAATTGATTTTCGTTCGATTATAAAGCCACTCGACAACTTGATTGTTAATTAGTAAAAGTTAAAAGATCTCAGTTCACAAGACCATTTCGTTTAACCTCAAACTTTGTTTTACCCCTCCCCCAGTAGCGAAGGGCATCCAACGTTCAACTTACAGGCGTAATCGTCTTTTATATTTTGAAATCACATTGTTTTGATAGTGGCCACTATCTTTTCGCATAACATGTAAGGGATACAAAGTAGTGGCCACTGTCTTTTCACATAACATCTATGTCTCTCTTCATAGCTTAATTACTAAGTCCTCGTTGAGCACAAGTTTTTCTATTGTTTGCCCAAGTGTAAGCGAAGTAATAGGTTTTCACGAATGAACCAGGATCGAATACAGGAAATTGATATCAAAGCTTAGTTCTAAGATCTACTTATCAACTAGGCGTTATAAAGAATAATGTATAGAAAAATGAAGAATAAACCATAACCACCTATTTACTCCTAAAAGCTTCTGCAAAAGGGATTATATGATGACAAGATGGGAATACAAACTAACTTGCATAAAAGAAAGAGTGAAGAAAGGTTTATGCATTATAAGGTGATTAAGTAATGTAAGAGTCTTAACGCAACATGTCTTTACTTAACTAGATTATGATTAACACGTGCTCCTCTCGGAGTCATTGAACGCCACGCATGGTCACCTGTTGAGATTCATGTAACTAATTTTGATTAAGTGAAATATATCTGAAAGTGTTCACTTACAAGTCTTATAGAGCTTCGCATTTAAGGATGCAACCTCTCGGCGTATATTGTCCACACTTGTTCATCTTTCGGGACTTAAATGATGGATGTTATCTTGCAAGGGAGAGAAAAATTTTCCTTACGCGTGTTAGTCATGTCCCTACTACTTACCCTCTCAAGTAGTTGACGACATACACTGGCCAAGAGATGAATGTATCTCAGCTAACGCGATAAGAATTATAATCTAAACTCCTTATCAAGAACTTATCACATACCTAAATCACTAATAACACATTGACAATTGGAAAGTAAAGAAGTGATGGATTGAAAATTTATAAACACGTAATATATATAAAAGAATGTACACCTTCAGTCATTATACAATATGAATAACATATATTATAAAGAAATACAAAAATGGAAAGAAAAGTGAATGGAAAAAATTACAAGTTAGGGGAAGATGGAAGATGGAATTTTCTCTACCCAAACTACAAGCTTTCACTTTACAATCTAACCGGAGAAGAAGAGAAAAGAACTTTACAAATTGTGGAAAGGTTACTCATTTTCACCTCTTTCTAGGCTTTGACCCCTTTAGGCCCTTTTGTGGTCCATCCAGACCTCCTTTTTCTTGATGTTGGAGGAGACTTTTTATAGACAGCTTTTGGGCGAGAAATTTGTATCCTTCTGAACACGTCAGCTCTACACGCTGAAAGCAGCCTCTGTAAACATTTTTGTCTTCTAGCGAATCTCTTCTTGCTTGATTATTTTGTCTTTTTGTCTAGTCTTCTCATGAGCTCCCTTGTGGTTCGCCAACTTCTTCTTTTTGTTCTTTAGCATGTGTTAAGACACTAAAAGTACAATAAAGCAAACATGAGAGCTTATGTAAAGTGCATTTCCAAATAGTTATGGATTTTCAACATTAAATAAGCGTTTTGACACTTTTGCTATGCGTTTTGAACACATTATTCTACCTAACAGCCATAATAACTTGTATTTTCACAAGTAATCAGTATGCAACACGACTAGAATCTTTGAACTTAAACAAAAATGCGATTATTTCTTAAACAAATGTGTTCTACAAATAACTCTTTACATGAATCCTCAATACAAAGATTAAAACAATTTAACTTAAACGCCTTGCTTAGCTTCCTCGCATAGCATCCAACTCATCGTTCCTTACTTGACCTTTAACGCATGATCACTTGGGAAGAGAAAACTTAAAACGTAAGACAAATGCTTAGTGAGTAATAGTTTTGAAAACGTTTGGGGAACACAATACATAAATCATTTTCATTGTATAAACACAGGCACAACGCTTGATTTCATAAAACATACACACATTAGTCGTCCACTATTCCTTTCGCCAAGAACATGAATCACTTTAACGCATAGACAACTGTGATGACCACATCATCATCAATATCTCCTAGGATCTCACATATTTATTTTTCGTTGCTCAAGTTACTAACACAACCGCATTGGTTAGTCTCATACTGCCATGTGATTCACTAATCTCATAGTTGCCTTGACTCATTATGTGCACATAATAGCCAACTCATTGATAGGAATATGATTAATGGTTTACTCTCAAACAAAGCATATAATACAGTCAAACATACAAGATTCATCTTTAGAAATCATTCAAGTTTTCCTTAAAAAATCTTTCTTCTCATAAACCTTAACATAAAACAACATTATAAACATCACGTATAAGCTTTACTTTAACATAAAAGCTTTCTTTAGAAGATCATCAATTCATAAACATTTACGTGTAAAACAACATGCAAACCACATGAACTTTAGAAGGAAAGCTTTAAAATAATTTAATTTTAGAAAACCAGTCATTGAAATAATTCCTTTTTCCTTTTTGTAGAACGTCTAATCCTCTTTTTTCTTAGAACTCCTTGAAACCCCCAAAAGCTTCTTACCAAGCCTCTTTCTTTTACAGCAGAGTAACTTTAATAATTTTGTTTGCTTAATCCATCTTCTATCATCCTTTCTCCCTTATTATAATAATTTTCAAAATATCTTAGTGATTTCTTGAGTTCTTAGTAACTCGCTAGCTCCTGCTTTCTAAAATTCTAAGTATTTTCATGACATGACACCTGGATTCCAAGTCATCGAACACTAAATTCTTAGTGATCCTGGACAAAAGTGGCTCGAGATTACTTTGAGAACCTCAGCAAAACATTCTCTGTCTTCAGTCTCAGCCGGCAGAACCTCGAGATAGCCCCAAGATCCTTCAAATTTCCTTTTTTACCTTCAATCTTGATCGAACTCGTGTTTGAGATTTCTTGAGATTTCCTTAAACTTCCTTCTCTACACTCAATCTCAATCGAACTCGTCCTTGGGATTACACTTTTATCTTCAATCTTGCCCAAGATTTCAGATGAACTGCCTAAGATTCATCTCTAAAACCCTTATATTTTTCATCTTGGCCTGCTACAGCCTCGAGATCAACCTTCTTTCTTCAAAACGCTTCTTCAAAATCTCCTAAAAAATTCTAAACTAAAAAACTTTTATTTACCAAAATGACCCTTTTATTAGGTACGAGTCTCACAGCAACAATGTGTAGTTAAATACTTTAGTTCTAAGGTATTGATGAACTTAATTATGGAATTATGTTATGGTATTTTTTATGTAGGTTTGCCTTTGAATGATTTTCAATCTTTTTTATGTATGTTTGACTTTGAATAACTTTAATATTATTATGCTTTATTACATTGATTGATCATAGATTGATCATAGATGCATGTTAAATTAAAGGGCATTTTTAAAAATAGCAAAATAAATTTAAAATATTTACATATAGCAAAATTTTGGATTCTATCAGTGATAGAAACTGATAGACTTGTATCACAGTCTATCAATACCACTAATAGAAGCATATCAGTACCTATCAATGTTTATTATTGATAGAATTTAAAATTTTGCTATATGTTGTAAATATTTTATCAAATTTGTTATTTTTTACAATTTTCTTCAATTAAATGTCAATTAGAAAATGTTGTTGTTTAAATAGATAAATAATATTCAATGCTCTAAAACATCTTTGCCTCTTGAGTTTCAAAGTTATCTATATTTTCTCTCTTTATTTAAAAAAAATCAAAATTTCATCCTTAAATAAAATCAACACAAATCTTAAAAATAGCTAAGTATAATCCATGTATTGATCTATAGAAAATGATACTCGATCTTTTGATTGTTTCACTGTAACTTGACTCGTGCACTTACGGTAACACCATACTTTTGGCATCTTAGTGATGCAGGCACACATAAATGTGAATTTGAATACGAATGTTTTGAACTCCTAGAAGAGAAAGAAGCACTTCATGTAAGACTCGCATCTAAGTTGAAAGTCATTGTTAGTAGCAAGAGTTTTGAAGGAGTATTTTGTTAAATGATCGTATGAAAAGTTAGATGATCGTGTAAGAGACTGAACGATCGTGTAAAAGGTTGAACGATCATATAGAAGGTTGAAAGATTGTATAGAAAGTTAAACGATCGTGTAAGAGGTTGAATGATCGTGTAGATAGCTAAACGATCATCTAGAAGGCTGTAGGTAGAAAAGAAAATTTAAAGAAGTATGTGTTCAACGCTAAGAATTAGGTATCCTGCTGTTGTTTCGCGAGTTGGTGACTAGGCGAGGAAGAGTTTAATATTTTAAAAAGATAAGTTTAACATTTCAAAGGAAATGTCTAATCTTAAGTTGACGGTTGGATATGTGTTGAGCTTAAAATGGTAGCATGGTTTAATAAGTTATAAGTCGACATGTGTAAAGTCTAAGTAGGACATGGAAATCTAAGAAAGGCTTAAGTGATGACTAAGTTGATTAAAAAGATTAATATATATAAGATTGGGAAGGATTAAAGGTGTTGTTATTCTTAAAATTTTGCTAAGTGTTGAGTTGCTTGTTGAGAAGCACTAGGTGAGAAGAAGAAGTTGAAGTTAGGCATTTTGAAAGGAAGAAAACTAAGCATTTTGTGAGTGGCTTTTGTAAAAATAAAACAAGTACTTTGTGAGTGATTTTGTCAAAGGAAGAAGTATTCTGAAAGCTTTCTTTCTAAGTCTTGTGTTGTACGCATACATTGTTATATGTTATGTTATCGATGTTAATGTTGTTATTTAAAAAGAAAACTAATATTTTTTTATTGTTGATTGTGATGCTTGTATGTGAGTAAATCATTAGTCTTATTTCTATCAATGAGATAACTATTATGTGATGTGCACATAATGAGTAAAGACGTTGAGTGAATGGCCTAAGCAACGTGAAATGAACCAGGAAAATTTTCAAGAGATGTTGGTGAGATGAATCCCAAGTCTATGCGATGGAATGGTTCATGTTCTTGGTGGAAAGGAATAAGGAAACACTAATGTGTAATTTATATGTTTTATGAAATGAGGCGTTGTGAGTCTGTGTTTATGAAAATGAAAAGTGATTCCTGTGATTGAATTATAGTGCCCAAAAGGTATTTCTAAACTCTCACTCACTAAGTTTTTTACTTACGTTTTAAGCTTTTCCTACCCCAAGTTGTAAGAAGCTAAGCGATCGGATTGAAAGCTAACTGATCATTTAAGAAGTTAAGTGATCGAGTTAAAAGGTAAACAATCGAAACAAAATGATTGATCAAGAAGCTAAGCGATCGAACTAAAGAGCTAAGAGATCATTGAAAGTTGAAGATTATGAAAGAATTTAGAATTTCTTAATTAAGTTTTGTGTTAAGATCTTGTTTTGTAATACGTTTGTTGTTAAGTTAATAAAGAAGTTGTAATTATTCTGTTGCGTTGTGAAAGTCTTAACTTTATGTTGTGTTTATTTTGTTGTGTTGTGTTTATCAAAGTTGAGTTGTTTGATTTTGGTCATTGAAGTAATTTCGCTTACTAGACATTCAGTGTGCTATCTTAAAGAGAGATACACATTAAATGTTTAGACGACACGCCTCCATTTGATCGCATAAAGTAACTTTGAGACGAGACGTGATACTCCATCCTCTCGTCATACTCCATCCATGGGAAGCACTAAGGAGGTAGAAGAGGAGAGGAGATTCAAGAAAAATTTGAAGAATTGTGGCACCTTAGTCTTTTTGTTTTCCCGAGGAATAATGATATGAATAGCCTTATGGGAATGCGCATGGATTTTGAAAGTTTTACCCATTTTGCATATTGAACATTCACTATTTCAAGCGTGATGGAGATGTGGTTCTTGATGTTAGAAACAGCAAATGCTGAGTGAAATGTCCCTCTGTTAACAGCCATGGAACGTTACTATAAGTAAATAAATTATATATAAAAAAAAAAACGTGCAGCGAAAGTGAAGAGAAGGATTAAAAAATTACCCTAGACCCTCTGTATATTCTCATGAACGAATATACATATGCACAACACAGTTATCGAATTAGTTTTCCGAATATACACAAAATCATTAATGATATAATTACATATATATATTCTAACAATATTCATTACAAATAAGTCAGATTAACTTAGGTCAAGTGTCCTTGTAATTACATCTTGCACCTTAAGTACTATTACTATTGTTCCTCTAATGAACAATATCTTTATCATCTAATCATATAAACCATCATACAAACCAAGTCTCTCCCTCTTCCAGGGTAATGCGAGGGTGCAACCCCAATGTGAAAGTCTCAAAATTAGCATTTATGTATGTTCAGCCCAAAGAGTCACGAAGTAGGAGCGGAGAATCGCATTTGGTCCAAAAGTTGGTGTAACTTACCTATTTGGTTATTTGGTTAAGTGCCCAAAATAGTAGACTTATTGAATCAGCCACTTACCACTTAGATCAAATCAAAGGATGAGCCTTAGAAGTTCACTAAGTCATCTAGAACACTTAGAATTTAGATAGAGATGGATAGAAATCGTCTAATAAATGGATATATAAAATGAGATATATATTTCACAATCTAGTCTTATTATTATACAAACATTTTGTATAGGATATCTGTACTCTCATGTCTCCAAATGAACAATTTGGATCAAATCATTTTTATTAATAAAGGACTGTGACCAAGATAAAGTACCTAGACTTATTCATATATCAGATTATTTTTTGAGTTGAACATGATCATATATTCATATGTCAACCACATTCTCTTAAATATAACATTAATAACATT
>JBBPDI010105558.1:0-10137 GCA_037974545.1 Cucumis variabilis
TATATATATATATATATATATATATATATATCTTATTTTAGTTATTTTAAACCACTTTTCAACTATTAAAAGAGAGAATTTATTTATTTATTTATTTTCTTTTATTTTTCAAATGGATAGCTTGAAACAAATGCTCAATATCATCCTTATTCTCAGGGAGATCTAAATGAAGATTCGTAGCAAAATAAGCTCAATCTTCACTCCTCTCTTATAAATAGGTGAAGATGGGGTCAAAGAAAGCAAAATAATATGTTCATCAATCCACTGCCCAAGAAAAAAAATTGTTGTAGCTTGCTTCTTTTTTTTTTCGTTAGAGCTTTCTTTCTGCCACTGGTCTTCTTTGCCAAAGGTTTCTTTCCACCGTCAGTCTTCTACACCGAAATTTTCTTTCCACCACCGGTCTTCTCCGCCACTGCTTTCTTTTCGTCATACGATAGGATCGCCATCCCTTTATGTTTTTAGTTTTTTTTTTTTTGTTTAAGAACTCACCAGAGGGGAGATGGAGAAGTGGGGAAAAGAAAAAAGGAAAGAAAAGGAGAAAAAAAAGAAACGAGTGAGAGAAAGAGAAAAGAAAATAGAGAAGTGAAGAAAAAGAAAAAAAACAAAGAGAGGAAGGAGAGAAAAGAAGGAAAAAGAAAAAGAGAGAGAAAAAGAAAATGGGAGGAGAGCGGCGGGTAGGTGAAAGAAAAAAAAAAGAGAAATAGGGTATTTTTTGTTTTAAGAAAAGTCTAATATAATTATTTATTTCATTTATTATTATTACTTTTTTCTTTCTTTCTTTTCTTTTACATTTATTGGTTCATTTTTTTTTAATTCTAATTGTTTTTATTTTTACTAGTTTCCTTAAAAAAAAAAAAACTCTTTTAATTTTTTGTTTTAAAAACAAATTGCTACTAACCACTCCTTTTTTTTTTTACCATACTCTTAACTTACTAATTAATTCTTTTTTCTTAGGTTCATAGCTGATTGAACTAACTTGCAAGATGGGTCAATCAAAGGTTAAGGTCCTATGTAAGTATCTTGGTTTGGTCAATATTTTGGTTTCTTGGGTTTGTACATGATAGACGATGCAAATCTATCATGGCGCCTACTGCTGTGACTTCTCGGGTTTATACATGATAGACGATACAACTCTATTATGGTGCCCACTACTGCGATTTCTTGGGTTTGTACACTATAGACGATGTAACTTTATCATGACGCCCATTGCAGCGACTTCTTAGATTTGTACATGATAGATGATGCAACTTTATTATGACATCCACTGCTGCAACTTCTTGGATTTGTACATGATAGATGATGTAACTCTATCATGACGCCCACGGTTGTAACCTTAATAGGGAAGGGATCCATAATCTTAATATGTGGTTGGGTTTGTACATGATAGATGATACAACTCTATCATGGCGTCCACTGCTGTGACTTCTTGCCAGCTAGAATTTTATGATATTTGTTTTCATTTATTCTTTCTTTCGAGACCAAGTCACCAGCACTAACTATCTTTTGGTGATTTTTTTTATTGAACAATGGTTTACTTCACAGGATGATTCGTGAATGGAAATAAGCATCTTATAATACTTTCTGACAAAAATTCAACCAAGAGACGATGAACTTAGTCTTCTTATGGAGAAGTCGTGGGCTGACCCTTTTGCAGATCATTGGCCACGTTTAGACAACAAATCGATTCTTTTCAAATTATCTATAGAGATACCGTTGTCTAAGGGAAAGAACGCATGGGTCTTACAATCATCTATCAATGATAAGGCTCATACTTCTAAAAGAATACTCATTCTCTAACATTGTCTAATTGAAGGTCAAACACATTGGGGTACTGTGACTAAAGTCTATGGAGAGTTTTGCTTTACTGAATGCTATTGGGAGTGGTTAGAGTTTGTAGTTGGTCAAAATTTGCGACTTCTCTACAATGCTCGTTTATTTGGTGCCGTGACAGCCTCTTTGTACACCTATGATCATAATAATGATGTGGTTCGAGCATTTTGTGAAGCTTGGTGTCCAACTAATACTCTTCATCCCATGGCGGGCGAGTTATCCATTTCTCTATGGGACCTGTGGTCATTTAGGGGTCTTTCGATTAAGAGGGATTTCTACGAGGAAATCATCCTTTTCTATAAAGAATTAACCTCTTCACGAGATAAGACAAAATATCTTCCGATGACATGTCGGTATCTTTTTCAGGCATATTATTCAATAATCTTTATGCAGAGGGATGATCACACAACCTCTTCTAAGAATGACTCCCAAGTGACTATTAGCTCTTGGATTTCATTTTGATACCTTGGGTCTATGAGCTACGATAAGCCCGTTGCACGGAAGCAAAAGAAGGCATCACACTTCAGATCTACTCAAAACCCTGATGGCTCGAAGAGTCAATCTCAAGAATGATCCTTCAGAGAAAACATGTTATTTGCAAAACTTGGCATAAGGGACAATCTGAAGGATTTGACATATTTAGCCACCTTCTTATCTTGTTGGTTGTGCCTCTTCGTGTTTTCATAGAAGGGATCATTTCTTCGCCCTGGAGTATTTAAGATTGCAAGCTTAATGGCCGACACATCTATCTATAGTCTTGTAGTCCCAGATTTGGCCAACATTTATCATGGGCTAAGTTTGATAACTAAAGCCTCGAACCCAGGTGGGCGCATGAAATTTCACTTTCCTATGAATTACGTCCATGTCTAGTTAACTCATTATTTTGGCACCCATTACCCACTTTTGAAAGAAGTTTGAGGTTCCAAGATGGCTAACTTTTTCGACGAAAGCAGGTCTATTTATTTTGGAGAATATGAGGCACAAAAACTGATTCATAATGGTGTAAGAATTCAGTGGCATGTGAGTCTTCAAAACCAAAATAAACCTGAACGCATGGTTGATACTCATGATTCATCGTTTCTGTAGACTTCCTATTTTACAAACATGTGTTCCTACTACGTGTCATCCCATTGTGAGAATATTTGTATCGTAACATCATACAGTCCTTATCAATTTGAGCGACAATTTGGCTTTTACCAGGATATTCCCAATGATATAAGGGGCATGTCGCCTGCGATCACACTGAAAATATATTACATCATTGGAGGCTGTGTTTGAGGCATAACACTATCTGAGTTATACTTGTCACCCGTTCATTAGAGGCTTACAAGCATGTTACGCAACGATTTAAAAATGGTGGGCCACAAAGCACGAGACCTATTTTGAGGACAACAGACACCATTTGATGAGTTGTCATTCCTCCCCCATCGCAACCAAAACTACTCAAGAATCAAGGGAGCAATGAGGATGGTAAGAAAATTCAATTGGTTGAAACGATGACTCCTACCCTGTAAGGGAGGTGACGGAGCATAAAGACGAGAGTGACAACAGCAAAAGTGATCTCATTGGAAAAGACCTTTGAAGAAAGCGAAGGTATCAGGTGATGACTCTTGTGAAAGGGGCTCGAGTGCTATGAGGATTCCTGATGTTCCAACACTGGTTTGCATATTTTCCTTCTTATTCTTTTTTATTGTTCATCTTATTCGTGAGTGATTTATTCATTACTTATTTCTGCAGTCACCATTGGAGGATCATCTTGAAGGACTTATAGATGTAGACAGTGATGAATCTCTTTATATAGCTGATATAGCCATTGAGGGAGTTGGTATTTCAAAGACACCAACTACTAAACAAACTGAATAATTCTTACGTCCATATGCTCTTCTCGAGGAGATTTATCAAGACAAGATGAAAGTAAGTGGCAAAGACATCAAGAATCCTCCATCCAGAGGAGGTACCTGTCCCACAATGCCTTTAGTGAAGGTTACATCCACACATGCTTCTCTTAAGATTTCTGAGCCACCTCTAAGCACCTCTATGAAACAAACAACAAAACACCATGAGCCTTCTTAGTTGGTTGATGAAAACGTAGTTTTAAACAACTTTCATAAAACAGCCTTATGTTTGTGGGGGGACATTCAGGACAAGATCATGCACACTCTTTTTTAATATATCCTAAGACTTAGGCCAGAAATAACAATAGCTCTTTCAGAAATTGCGAAGATTCATGCAGACGGCTTGACTCCTTTTGAAGAATATTTGAATAGTTATCTTAAGAGGGTAGACAATTTCAACGATGTAAAATCTTCATATTTTACACAGTTGTTGTCAACAGATAAGGCTCGTTAATTAGAGGAGAAGACTTCTTCTATTAAGGAAGCCTTAACTTTGATGGACCAACTACGAGAATATGTCAAAGTCATTCATGAGAGGCTGCAAAGTTATCTTTAGAAAGGAAGAAACTAGAGAGCAGACTTCAGAGTATAAATACTGAGTCTGAACAGCTGACGATCTTAGCTGGTGAGAAAAATGAGGCCCTAACTACAGTCCACAAGAGCATGGAGGCTAAACGTGAAGAATTTAAGAGCTTCAAGTGGAAGCTTTGATTTTACCTCATTTGCCCTTCTTTTTTTGTTGCAATCTTTGTAAATGCCAAATGAAATTTTTTATATTCCAGTGTGATTGTCCATAAATCTTGTATTGCTTACATGTGAAATGATAATGAAGCATGGTATTTTTCTTTTTGCATGCGACTGAACTTAAAGTGAACTTAAAGTTGCCTATGTACCCTTTTTATAACATAGAGATCAAGTTATAACGTAGTTCACAAAAAAAAATTAAGCATAAAACTTCTTGAGAAATTTTTTGTTGATTGGACCAATTCGTAATTCGTCTTTATCGATGATTTTGTATGCTCCATTTGTGAAAACTTCTTTGATGATGTAGGGTCCATCCGATTTAGGTGTAAACTTATTCCACATATGTCTCGTCGTGATGATAGGTCTTCTTACTACAAGCACTAACTCACCCCCTGAAATGAGCGAGGCTTTACATGTTTATCGAAGCCTTAGACATTCACATTTGATAACATTCGAGTGCTTATTGAGCTTGTAGTCTCTTTTCATCCAATGCTTCTAACTCTTGAAGGCGTAGTCTAGCGTTGTCTTCAGTAGTTAACCCTCTTGAATTTTCATTCTCAAGGATGGAATTTCTCTCTCTAGCGGAAGTACTACTTCTACTCCGTAAACTAAAAAATAAGGTGTAACATCAATAGAAGTACGATGGGTAGTTTGATAGTCCTGCAATGTTTCTCTAATCTTTTCTTGTCAATATCTTTTTGTCTTGGAGACCACCTTCTTTAGAAGATTGCATTGAGTTTTGTTGAATGTTTTTGCCAGTTCATTTATTGCGGCATTGTACATAGAAGACTTATACTATTTGAAGTTAAACTTCTCGCATAACTTATCCATCAGAGTGTTGGCAAATTGTCTTCCATTATCAATCACGATGCGATGAGGAATGTCGTATCGGTAAATGATGTGTGATCGAATAAAATTTACAATATTTTTCTTCTTTGCTTCTCTTAGTGGCATAACTTTAGCCCATCTAGAAAAATAATCGATTCCTACAAGAATATAAGAATTGCCAGTTGATGACTTAGGCGTGATCGATCTAATCAAGTCGAGTCCCCAAGCTTCAAAAGGCTACGAGGCTATTGTTGGATGAAGAGGCTCTGGTGGTTGATGTATAAAATTTACATGGAATTGGCAGGCTTCACAATGCTTCACATAATGCATCGAGTCATTAATGATAGTGGGCTAACAGTAACCCATTCATTTCAACTAATACTAGAGTTTTGGACCAGATTGGTGAGCACCATAGATACCTGAATGTGCTTCTTCTAAGGCCTTTACTGATTTCTCTTTTCTTAGGCACCGCAGAAGAAGACCTTCATATGAGTGTCGATAAATTATTTCGTTGTAATAAATAAATCACGCAGCTCTTCTTCGTATCTCAGCTCAATGTCTAAGATTAGTGGAAAGTTTTCCATGCTTCAGATAGTCTATAATGGGTTGACGCCAATCTTCTTTATCAATTGCATACACAAATATCACATCGGCTTCTTCGTATTGACTTTCGATTGAGGAAACAATCCACTTTTGTCTAAGAAAAATGTTTATTGACACATCTTCTGAGATTGTTAAAGTTGTGGCCAAATTTGCTAGAGCATCAACTTTCTTATTTTTTATCTAGTATATGCTCTAGTATTATGCCGTTGAATTTGCCCATCAATTTTCTAGCATAAACGAAGTAGAGCTTCAGATCTTGATGTTTGACCTCATACTGATAGGAGAGCTGATTTATAACTAGCTTCGAATCACCAAATACTTCTATGTATTTTATGCCAAATTTTGAAGCCATTTATAGGCCAATGATGAGGAATTGGTACTCAGTAACATTATTTGAACATAATTTACCGAGTGTGAAGCTATATGGCAACATATGTTTCTCCGGAGAGATGAAGACAATGTCAACACCAACTTCAGTTCTTTGTGTTGCATCATTAAAGAACATGGTCTAAAGTTCCATGCTTTTGACAAACAAGACTTCCTCATCAGGTAAATCTTCACATAATTCCCAATTTGATGGAATTGGATGATCAACTAAGAAATCTGTCAATGTTTGGCCTTTTATTGCTTTTTGAGAAATATATACAATATCATATTGTTGGAGTATAATTTTCCATTTAGCGAAGCGTTCAGAGATGATCGGCCTTGATAAGATATATTTAACGGGGTCGGCTTTTGCCACCAAATGTATATGAAGGCTTGCATATAATGTCTCATTTTATTTATTACAAAGAAAAGAGTGAGACTCATTTTCTCGATTGGAGAATAATTCAATTCAGCTATAGTCAAAGTTCTACTTAGATAGTAGAGTGCACATTCCTACCCTTGTCATTCTCTTGTACAAGCAATGCTCCGAGCAAACCTTCTTGAGCTGCAATATACAATAACAATGGCTTTTCAACTGCAGGTGCACTTAAAACCGGAGGGTTGAGCAAATAATTCTTTATGCAATCGAATGCATTTTGGCATGACTGATCCCAATCAAAAGACTGCCTCCTTCCTCATCAATCTCTAAAATGATTCACATCGACCCGCAAGATTAGATATAAATCTTCTGATGTAAGCAAAACGACCTTACAATCTTCTTAACTCATGCAGATTTTTTAGACTCGACATCTTCTGGATAACATCAATTTCTTAGTGATCAACTTCAATTCCACGGTGCCTCATGATAAATCCCAAAAACTTTCCTGAGGTCACACTGAATGCACACTTAAGAGGTTCATTCTTAGCTGATATTTCCTTAAACGATCAAGGACAAACTTTAAGTCTTTTAGGTGATCACATTTCCTCTTAGATTTTACTACAAGATCGTCAACATAACATTCAACGTATTTATGTAGCATATCATCAAAGATCCTTTGCATAGCGTGCTAGTATGTGGCACCTGCACTTTTCAATCCAAAAGACACTACCTTATAGTAGTATATACCTTTTGGAGTTTTAAAAGTTGTCTTCTCTTCATCTTCAAAAGCTATTCAAATCTGACTATATCCTGATGACCAATCCATGAAAGACAAAGCTTTATGTCTTGAAGTCACATCTACCATGATTTACATGATAGGCAAGGGAAAATCATCATTTGGCCATGCATTATTTAGGTCGCAAAAATCAATACAAACACGTAGCTGGCCATTCTTCTTCCTTACTGGAATAATATTAACTATCCATGTTGAGTACTTGACTTTGCGAATAAATCAAGTTTTAATGAGCTTATTTACCTCTTCCTCGATTTCAGAAATGAGTTCGGATCAAAATCGTCGTTGCGCTTGCTTGATGGGCTGATGCTCTGGTTTGATTGCTAAATGCGGCTACCTTTGGATTGAGCGAGACATTTCCTTATATGAGCATGCAAAGACATCTTTATACGCTTTTATTAAGCTGACATACTCATTTTTGTCATCTTTAGAGAGTTGGGCGCTTATGAAGGTTGGATGAGGATCTTCTATCGTGTCGTACCAAGATTGACTTCCTTTAAATCGTAAATCGTCGATCGATCCCTATCCTCAAGTGATAATGGAGCGACTTCGACATCTTCTTCAAACATCTCATAATTGGATGCCTCCTCTATCGTAACATGGCCACAACTTACCACATCTACTTCATCTTCTAGTTCATTATTTTCAGGTCAAGTAAAAACAACATTGTATCATTTTACTTTTAATGAACCCTCTGTATTTATTGAGACAAACATTTTTCTCTTCACTCTGAATGAAACTGCAATGCGAATTTCCTCGTCCCCTGTTGCTAATCCATGTTTGCTTGAGACAACTGCGGAAGGTTTCATTTTGCCTCTTGTTAGTGACACATTTAACCTTTTAAAAGCAAATTCTCTTGTGTCCAAAGTTGGGCTTGCAAATTGTACTTTCTTTGAAGTTGCATTTAACCTCTGAAAGGCAGATAGTCGAGTGGAACTAGAAGTCGAATCTTGACTTTTATCTTTCACTGTTGGTGTATTCAATCTCTAGAACACTGAAGGACGTATGGTAGAAGAAGTGATGCGGTAAAAAACAGAACTCTTTTGACTTTGACTTTTTTCACCTTCTTCGAAATCTTTGCTTTCTCAACAGTAATGTAACATGTTTTTGCTTTTCCTTTACTTGATATTTGAATCAGTTCAAAAGAATTATATCCAACCCCATCTCTTGAATTAGATATAAGATATCCTTGCTTTTGGAGCTTCTTTTGCGTAGGGAAAAGTCCAGGCCTTTCATCGAATATTTTCACGGTTTTAAGCTCAGTGTGAGTTGTAAAATCATAACCTATCTTTGCCATCAACTTAAATGCTTTTGGATCAAACCCCTCAATCGTTCGTCTTTCTGGGAGGAATGCATCTACGTCCTTTTTATGAAGTCTTTTTGTTTCTTCTTTGTCTATCTCGGTAAGGGGTATGGTGAAGCTATCCCTTAATATTTCGATACTTCCAATCGTCAAGTTTTTTGAATATTCTGTAAATGGTGATTCTCTCTTCTTACGTTGAGATAAAGGAACATAGCGTAAAACAGGGGATTTTATGCCTTTTTCTTATGGGATTGCCATCTTTTCACTCTCTGATACCTCAAACTTAGCCCAGGTTGTTGATTCGTCATTCTTTTGACTATTGAGTGCATCCCCTTCATTTGACCTCTTTGTTGTGATCTTTATTTTCTTGAGCTTATAACTACCTTTGGCTACAGGAACTTCGGATGATATGACTCAGCCTCTGAGAACGACTTAGTGTGAGCATCAACCTTCATAATCCCCTGTTTGTAAAATTTAAAACATTGATGGAGTGTGAAGGTTACGACTCCATTTTCATGTATCCATGGACACCCTAACAACATCTTATAAGTGGTCCTCAAATCGATCATATGAAATAATGCGTTTGTCTGCAAATCCCCTATGACAATTTCCAAACAAACAGTGTCTATCGCCCATTGTGCTCCTTGATCAAAGCCATGAATCACCAATTCACTGTTTGATAACTCCTCAATTGAGATACCCAATTGATTCATGGTTGATTTTGGGAGAATGTTGATGGTAGAACCATTATCGATGAGAATTCGATTGAGATTTTTCTCTCGAACATATCCAAATACGAATAAGAGTCGCTTATGAAGCTTTGACCCAAGTAACAGGTTCTCATCACTAAATGCTATCGATGTACAACATGAATCACATGCCTTCGTTTGTGGTGTTGAAATAGTCGAGACATCATCATTTTTAACATCTCGATAATTGTATCCTTGATTTCTCGCAGAAGTGACCGAAGATCATTTATGCCAAAAGTAAAGGGATAAAAGCCCTATGGCAGCGAAAGAATTAAAGAACCATTACTCAATTTAATTTTGAATCTTAAAATACCGGTACATTGGCAAAATTAGAATCAAAATTCTAAATAAATTCGAAGCATGTTTTTTATTTAAGAGATACAGAGGACTTACTTTTGTTGATATCTCTGAATCTACAAACACCCAAATTGAGACACCACCCGTCGGAGACCTTCCTATCCTCTAGGATGAGATTGATTTGTGGAAACCAATTGCGATGGGAAAAGGTATAAAGATTTTTAGAGAAACTCTTTTCTTTTATTTTTGCAGAGAGAAAAAAACTGTGATTTTTTTTTAATAAATTCGTTAAAGAAAACTGTTTTCTTCTACATATTTATAACTCTCTTTTCCTTCTTGGAATAGGAAAA
>JBBPDI010105567.1:0-10136 GCA_037974545.1 Cucumis variabilis
GTTACCAGGATAAGGTACCCAACCTTATCCCTATACTATAGACCCTTTAAGCTGATCTCGAACATTGATCCTTGTATATGTCTACATACTATTCAAGGCTCATTAAACAACTTAGGATGTTAGTTTATTGAATTTGGGTTATTGAGACAAAACTAATAATATAATCAATAACAATTATTACAAGAATAACACTTTATTAATAACGATCAATGAATTATGTTTACAATCTTCAAATTTTAGGACATAAATCCCAACACATAGTAGGAGGCATATAGCTTCAGACAATTCAAAAAGGCTTCATTTAATAATTCAAGTAACATATCAAAGGAGTTGTCACTCCAATAGTTAAGCACCTGAATGTGCATAAGTTTCACTTTGAGATAATGGAAATGTTTGGGAGCATAATCTAAGTTGTCTTGTTTCTTAAGTTTTTATTCTTGTTATTCTAAATTAACTTGATGTTTTTCAATTTATCGTTCACTCTCAAATACATATTAACATATGAAAAATCCATTCTCCACTCCAATAGAAAACCCACAATTCAATTCTTAGAAAAATACTTTGATAACAATTGCCACAAAACTCCACTTCTTTGACCTAAAGCAAAAGTAAACTCTCCATAAAAATTTGAAAACTTATTTTCAATCAATGGATACAAAAAGCAAATGCATATATTAATTTTTCAAACACAATACATAAATTCATTTATAATCAATTAGGTGTTGAAGTAATATGTGCATTTCAGTCCCAAAATTTTAGAGCATAGTATAATTTCAAGTCACACAAGAAAAATAGCAACGCAAGGGAAGAGTCAACATATATATGGAGATTGAGTAAGGTTGTTACCTTTAACACTCTTGTGAGTTGGGGCTTTGACCACTAAAAAGTGCAATGGACATTTAAAAGTAGAAGTTGAAGATTGGATTGATTGAGTTTGAGTACGGGTGCAATGGACACTGTTCACTAGCCTTGTTGGAGTGGATTAGAGTTGCATCAGTTGAACCAGAAGATCAGGGATGGAGAATCACTGAGCGTTGAAACGTGGATCACTGTTAGCCTCGTCAAAGTGGATTAGCTAGTGTGGAACTGTTCAACTGGAGCTGAGAAGTTTGAGTTCGAGTTTGGGTGGAACCAGAAGTTCGAATTCATTGTCATGGGTCACTGCCAGCCATGGTTGATGAGAAAACAAGGGTTTTGTATAGCTAGTTAAAACGTGGAGATGAGAGGAAGTGGGGGTCTTTTTCGTGGAGATGGAGAGAAAGGGGAGGAAAAAATTAAAAATATATTTAATGAGAAGTGTTTGAAAGAAATTAAAAATAAAAAAGGAAGATTTGGTCATTCTTGTTTGTTGTTGAAACTATTTAATATATGTTTAGTGACATTATTACTGTGTTACTAATTCTTTTAGTGGCACGAATTAAAAACGTGTTGGTAATAGTAATATTTTGCGACACATTTTTTTGCGTTGTAATAAACGATTTTTTACTGACAAAAATTACTTGCACCACTAAAACTTTGTCACTAAGTAATGAATTCTTGTAGTGAGACAAATCCTAGAGGCTAGAACAAAAAAGATCATTAGAAAATGCAAGACATTTGGTGGTTAGATTGGAAGAAAAAATAAAGCGTTCATTTTCAATGTTCTTGAAGATTTCTTATTTCGATCCCCGAAAAATTATAATGCTACTTTTAAAATTAATAGCAAATTTATTTATGAAAATTTTTAAAAATAGCAAAATAAACTAAAATATTTATAACATATAAATTTTTTTTGGATTCTATCAATGATAGGCACTAATAGACTTATATTAATGTCTATCAATATGATTGATAGGAGCATATCAGTGTCTATCAAATTGATAGAATCTGAATTTTGCTATATAGTGTAAATATTTTGTCAAATTTGCCATTTTTGACAATTTTCCATTTATTTATTTCTCATGTCATTTATTAATAACTAAATTATACATGATATAATTATTTTGTTATTATCTTTTGCCTTTTTTTTGTTTTTAAATATTGTGTGATCTAAAAAATAATACTCCTAAGTTGAACTCCAAGTGTCCAACTAACAACAAAAAGGTTTAACCATGAATTCCAACTTGGGAGTTATGGCTAATGTTGTGGGTGAATTTAAACTTGAGAAAATATGCCAAAAGATCAAAATAAATCTGAGATAGACGTGTGTAAACCCTAGCCTTGTTATTTCTTTAGTTTAATGATTTTATTCAACTTGGTGTTATTGTTACTAAATTGTTTGATAAAATAGCAAGTTGAGGTTGGGAAAGGAAACTATAGAAAAGTGAGATGGTTGAGAGTTGTAGCAAAATAGTCCAAGTGTCATGGTGTGTGATGCTTAGGTTTGCGGCCAAGTAAGAGTAGGTCGGCTCTTGGAGTGTTGATGTGAGTGGCCAAAAGAGGAGAAGTGTGTGAGAAATTGGTTAAGTGTTGGCTAGGTGAGTAAGAGTGTGCCATGAAACCAAATGAAAATCCAACTAAAGGTTGAATTAAAAAGCAATTAAAACATATGGGTTCTAAAGAAAAATATGCTAGAACTACCATTCCCAAGAAAATACCTTAGTTTATCATCTTTTTCAAAGTTGTAAGACCCATTTCTAATTTGAGTATAAGAATTTAAAATCTGGTTAAAAGTTTTAAAATTTTGTGTTTTAGAGTAGTAGGCGTTTTGAAATAAGACTTCATGTGAAGAAGTAAAATTCGGTCAAATATTAAGAAGTTGGCATTTGAATAAATCCGCGAAAAGGATTAAGCTATAAAATCTTTTATGGTTAAGTATAAGTTTTGTGATTAAGAAGTTAAATCGTGAGGAATTTTTTAGAAAAGAAGGATTTGCGGTAGGACTTATAAGTCTAAACGCTCTCAAGAGAAAGAGTCTTCACTATAAAAGGTTGAAGTTATTCATAGAATGGAGTCAGGCGAGAAGAAAGCTCTAGCAAAGAAAGTGTCAACTCTGATTTGACAGGGGTTAATGTGTAAGATTAAGGAATTAAGCATGACTAGGTTAAATATTAAATCTACACGTGTAGAGTTTTAAGCAGGAGCTAACAAACTGAGAAGAGTTTAAGCATGACTAAGTTTAAGGACTCTATAAATAGAGGACTTGGTCATTAAGTAAGCAAAGAAAAAAAAAACTAAAGTGCTGCAGTTTTACTTTGACGAGAAGAAGAAAAATAAAGTGTTAAATGCTATGGTTTGTTCCGTGAGAAGGCTCCACAAAAAGAAAAGGAATAGGAGGATCTTTGGTAAAGTGTGGTGAGTGCTTTTCTTTCAAAGTTTTGTGAGTGTTTTCTGACAAATGAATTTATGTTACTAACTTTATTATGATTTCTCTTTACTGATTTAAAAGAAGAATTTAAATGAGAAGTGTTTCAAAAGAGATTTCTATGAACAGTTTATATGTTTTCAAGCATGATTTATAATGTTAAAGCTTGATTTGATGATTATGATTTCAATACTATAAAATGGTTTTCAAACTATTAGTTGTTTCTTTGAGATAATGCTAACTTTTATGTTCACATAAAGAGTCAAGGACACCATGAGATGTACGGGGCTACATGGTGATAAGAAGATGGCTTATAGTTGAAAGAAGCATATAAAGCTTAGCGGTCTGAGCAACAAGGATGAATCTGTATGTTCTCGGATGTTGTTGATACAGTAATCTAAACACAAGGTAATGAGACCAAGCGTAGAGAACAATTCGGGATCCTTGGTGAAAAAAATAATTGACTAATGGGTGTTTATGCAAAATGAATATTGATGTGTTCGTGAGTTGATCTAACTTAATTGTAAAAAAGATTATATACGTTTTTATATATGTTTTACGAAATGAAGTGTTTATTAATAAAGTAATTTGTATTGGAATTTATGCTTTGAAGAAAAGGATTTATCAAAGAGCATTATGAAAAGTATTTCATAAAACCTCATTAAGTCTTTTAGACTTACGTTTTAAAAATCTTATCTTCCAGGAACAGGTGTTTAGGCCAAGTAGAGAAGAAGGTTAAAGGGCTTGCGGCGAGTTGAGAAAGCCACCGGGTGTTTAAGAGTTATTATTTATGTTTGGTCAAAGTGTTATGATTGTATAATCTTACCAAATGCTTGTTAATAATGAAGTGTACATTTTGATTATGTTATTTATCATTTTTGGCGTTTAAGGTTGACTACCGTTGCATTTTGAGTTTTATTGATATTTTATAAGGAGTTGAGAGTAAGCTTAGCGATAAGACCGGTTGCTAAGTTTAAGCTAAATCACATCCTATCTGCTCTACTTCATGCGTTTTAGTTGTCTTGCGAATTGAGGTGTGACAAAAGTAGCTTCAAAGAATTTGATAAAATAAGAGTGTCATTTCTTGAAAGGAAATTGCGAGAATTTTATTTATTTTGTAGAGAGTATTTTACAAGAGGGCTTTCGCTCTAAGTTGAGTAGATTTGAAAAAAAATGAAGTGCTAATTATTGTTTTGTAGGCAAAATGGGCTTTAAATAAGCCATCGGGTCACTTAGGCAAGGGAGGTGCACACGTCGTGAATTTCCATCAAAGTTCATAGCTTCGTGGACCGACATGCACGCCGTGATGCTGAGTTGGGTGCCGTGGTGCTATTTCATTGAAATAGCTACTACCTTTTGGTGCCATTCTTTGGTGCTAAACTTTTGAGAGATTACAAAAATGAGCTTCTTTTAATGTTGGTGTGTTTTTGCTTGGTTTAGCTCTAAATTAAGCAATTCTAGTTGCATTGGACTCATTATGATGTGTAGATTATTATTCCCTATAAAATAATGGGTTTAATGAATAAGTGATGATATTTCAAGATTATTAAGCTATAGAAAGCAAGTTAAATATAGTCAAAACAGAACATTGTTTAAATCAAACAACCATTCAATTGCTGCTTATATAACATGGAGGTCTTATACTCCTTGTTCGTATAACATTCATCTTGCTCATGGTATTAAGCCTTCAATAAAACAAAAACTTTGTCTTTCTCGAACATGTCATGTATGTCCAACATCAACCGAGCAAATTGCCTACGATATTCTCTAATAGTGTTGGTATGTCTCAATTCTTGCAACTTACATCTCATCAAAATCTCAACATTTTAAGGAAGAATTGAGAATGCAACTCTTGTTTTAGTTTATCCCATGAGTTGATTGTGCATCGACCCTCTTGGATGTCCATAAACTGGGACCTCCATCATAGTTTGGTGTCTTTTGTCATGTGTATTGTTGCCAAAGTAAAATTTTAATATTTAGTAACTGTATTTGTGGCTCTAAAGTATTGTTCGATGTCAAAGATAAAGTTTTTTAGAGTTTTTGCATCACGAGACCTGCAAAATGGCTTTCACTAAGGTATCTTTATCTTGTTGGTTTGGATTGCCCCCATAGCTTGCCTTGATTTTCCACCGCTCTCATAGTGAGGTTTACCATCACATTCACATCAACGATCTCGGCTTTGACAACGCTAAGAGCCGCTTAAAAATATTTGGACAAATCATGTATCGTTTGCATGAGTAACTTTTAGAAGTCGTTCAGTTCTTCCTCTCGAAGCCCGTCAAGCTATCTCCACGCTCGAGGTTAACAGGTTTTGATTTTCGCTTCTAGAGTATTAACTCTCATCATCAACTCTTTGACGGACATTCTATTCTAAGCGACTAGCTACCGCATCGATTTTGTTGACCTTGTTAAAAATTTCCTTTAGCCAAGTCTCTAGGAACTGAATTTGATAAGAGACTTCAATCAAATAGAGCATATGCTCCTCTATCTCAACTAACCGATCGACGTGGGACTTGTCCAACTGTTTCATAATCGACATGATTACAGCTTCTTAACTTTGCGAGCAGACTTGGCTCTGATACCAACTGTAGCGGTTGCACTTTCGTGAGCATTACAAAGCGATCATGTTGCACTTATTTTAGCTCAAGAACAAGTTAGCCAAACCAAATCTAATTAGTCAATGGCACAATGGATGTATTTTGCAACCTCCATCCCTGTTCTTGAGAAAAGGTTTTAGAAAACAAGTTTAGAGGAAAAGATTTTTTGGAAACTTTTGAAAGCATGTTTGAGAAAAGAAATGTCGTTATAAGGCTATAAGCAATAAGGGACAACAACAACTTTATATATTATAACTTATAGGTATAAAGGTATGATGATAAGTCTTATCCCATAAAATACAATTTAAACAAAAAGAGATGTCTTACATATGCTAATGTACAAGTAGTCACTTACAATAAAATATAAAGAAACTAAACTACAATGAAAAGCAATAGTAAAATGAGGTGGGAGCGAGCATGCAGCCACAGGATAGGCATGACCATGACATTGAGCATACCCCACTATGATGAAGATGTTGGAGTACTGGGTAGATCATTCTATGACATAGTTCAGGGATACACGAGGAAAGATAAAACTTTATTATACTTACATTATTTACCTTAAAGAAAGAGAGATTTATTACACGCTTTGCATATTGACACTAAGTTTGTTTGAAAAGCATGCTTTTAACACTTAATTAGTTTTCAAAATTTGTACTCACTAGGCTTTTAACTTATGTTTTCAAAAAATGTCAACTTTTCAAGTAGTGCTCGTGGTCTCATAACCTATCCTACCTACCGTGGCTAGTTTGCTATCAGTTGCTTAGGTTTATTTCAACTTACAATTATCATGCATATGTAGTATAAGAGAGCTTTGTAGTTATGTTTAACATTTTGGTGCGGTTAAGCCTTTTGGTGAGATCCATCCATCCTCTGTGTGGGTTTATTGTATATTGGGGTTTGCACGTATGTAAGCAAACATTTAGCTTAGTGTTTCTGTATAAGTAGTTTTTATATTTTCTTAAGTTTATCTTTGAGGCTACTTATGTAAGTTGTTAGTAAGTGTTGTCAAATTATGATAATACTTGCTAACCTCACATTCTCTTGTTGATTTAGAGGTGGTTTGAGAGAAGATGTGACAAAGTAAATTTATTCGATAATATCTAATCCTAACTTATTGGAATTATGAAAAAAAAATCATATTTATTTTAAGAGGAAAACCTATAGTCCATCTCATTCTTTCTATAAATACATCATTATAACTCCATATGAGGTACTTCATCTTATTCTCTAATTCTCTTGATGACTTAAACATCATAACTTTTTTTCTTCGTTTTACAATACCTCTCTTTTTCAAATTACAAATTTACCATTGATGTCACGTGAAGGTCACATGTGTTTTCTGTTGACGAAAGTTTGGTATCAACAGTTTACTTTAGTTGGTTGAATTATATTCAAGAACACTTAATCACCAATTAAATGGACACACTAGAAAAATCAATTTTGCTCCTTTGAGTTTGGTAACATGAAAAATGAGGGCGCAAATGCATGATATTTTGTTAAGAATAAATGCTATGATAAATTTCTTGATTTAGTATATAATTTTTACCAAGATTTTAAAAAATGAAGTCAATTTTTTAAAACAAAAAAAAATAGTAGCTTTTGTTTTTGCAATTTTGCCAAAAATGAACTCCTAAAACATATGTATATATATATATAAACAATGGTAAGAAATTGAGATAAAATAGAACTTTAAAAAATCAAATGGTTACAGTACAATCCAACTTAAATTAAACCAAAAATATATGTGAGGCCCTAATCCAAAAGGAAGTCTTGTTGAAGAGGTGCTGCATTGATATAGGCTATTTTGACCAAGTATGGAAAGAGGCATTCTGCGAAGAGGGATGCAAATGGAGAAGAGTGATGCAAAGAGAAGTGTTTGAGTCTAAAAGCCATCGCGGTTGAAGTAGATAACGCATTGAGGGTTCTGGTGAAGAAGAAGCTTGTGTTTAACATTAAGGACTAGGCTATCGGGGTAGCAATGCGGAGAAAAGTACCTATGCCTAAGAATGCGACGATGAGGTAGGTGTTCGTTAGGGATGACTAAACGACCCTCTAGAGAAAAGTAAATGTTTGTTGCTTCCTAAGAAGTGAGTCATACGATTTTAAAAAGATTGGCTTTCCAAGAAGATAAGGATAGTGTCAGGAAAGTGTCTAATCGCAATTAACGATTGGCTTATGTGTCGAGATTGAACTGGTTGCATAGCACAGTGAAATGATAAGGTGACACATGTAAAGCATGGAAATGACCCTTGGATGTGAAAGGTTGCTATAAATAGGGCTAAAGGTCGAAAGAAAAAGAGGAAAAATGTTAAACGTTTTACTAAGTTGTTGAGAGAAGATTTTGGAGTATTGAAAAGCCAGTTGAGAAAAACCACCAGGCAAGAAGAGGAAGCCGAAAGTCAAAGGGAGAAAGAGTTGAAGCTAAGTGTTGTTGTTAGTGATCCTTATAAATGATTGATTGTTTGATTTTATAAATAAATGATCTTTCTAAATGAATGAATGCATGTTGTTTATCACAAAAATATTGTAATTATGATCTTTACAAACGAAGAAAGTATTTTATGAATACTTGTATGAAAAGCTTTCTTTTTATCCCTTTCGTTGATGCTTGTTATATCATATCGGTATTATGTGTTAAAAGTGATCTAATGTCTCTCATTTGATGTTGGTGTGCTGGTGTATCGAGTCATGGTGACTGATCTATCACCAGACGCTAGTGGAAATCCCAGGTTTAATGCAAGACGATGGTGGAAGTGAATCCTAAGTCTAGATGGATAAATGCTGGTGAAAGCAAATCCTAGGTCTATCACATGATGCTAGTAAAGTGAATTCTAGGTCTAGGTGATGAGATGCTAGTAAAGTGAATTCTAGGTATAGGTGATGAGATGCTGGTGAAAGCAAATCCCAAGTCTGAGAGAGAATGAGTTATGTTCTTGCTGCTAGATGCTGGTGCATGTGAATCCTAGATCTAAGCGAGGAATGAAATGTGAGATGCTGGTAAAGGTGAATCCTAGGTCCAGGCTCTGAGATTCTGATGAAAATGAATCCCAGATTTAAGATGAGATTGAATGCTACAAGACGATGCTAGTAGAAATCCTAGGTTTAACACATGACACTAGTAAAGTAAATCCCAGGTCTAGGTGATTAGATGTAGATGGGAGAATCCCATATCCCGATGGTGAATGGTGAAGGTTTGGTGAACTAAAACGCGTAGAATTGTTTAAGATAGTTGTGTTGTAGTTTTGTTAAAAATTTGTGTTAATGTGATGGAATATTTGTGTTCATGAGATTGAGATTGTTATTTCTTAAACTGTTGTATTCTCCAAAAAGGTATTTTCTAAATCCATCTCACTAGACGTTTTAAGTTTCTCTTCCCTAGGTTGTCAGGCATTGAAGCCAAGTAAAGAATAGATGTTTAGCGTAGAAGCTTAGTAAAAGAGGAAAGGATGGATTGTTATGTAAACTCGTACAACGAGCAAGCCGTGTCATTCCATTTTGCGTTTAAGGAGTCAGTAGGTAAGAACTTTACTTCCTAACGCTACGGGTTACAGCTCAGACAGAAGAAAGGTTATCTAACACTTCGCCGTTGGTGAGGTTGAAGACAATGAGTGTGAAAGGACTAAGCCAGGGAAAGGAAGCCCTAAAAGTTGTCCCTGAAATGGTTGCTAGGCGACAGAGGAGAAGGATGAAAAACGAGGTTGTTGCACTCCTAAAGACCACGACACGATGAGTAGCACCCAAGGATGAAGGGAGGCGTGTGGATTAGAACTTAGGTTTTTATCTTTGTGCCTTGTGAGAAAAAAAACGTAACTGTTAAGTATAAACATTGTAAAGTGTTAAGTTAATAAAGAGAAGTATGTTTATTCTGTTTTATTATTGAGTTAATAAAGAGAAGTATGTTTATTCCGTTGTATTATTGATTGTACTTATCACTTAGTAAATGAGTTTGTGTGATGGCAAGAGTACTAAATCTATAAATTATATAAAAAAATATTTTATTAACCAATACATAGACAAGAAATAGTACTAGAATAACTAAAAAAAATAAATCACAAAACAACCATAGACTTTCCAAAACCAAAACTAAGTTTGGGTAACTGTAAAGGCTGGAACTTTAAACCAAGATCCCAAAACTCACTCGCTTTCACTGTTTGATTTGATTGTATCCGCTTCCTGATCGGCCTCTCTTCTTCTTCGCTACAAATCTACATATAAAAACGGCGAATTTTCTTTTGCAGATCAATCAGCCCTTC
>JBBPDI010105605.1:0-10132 GCA_037974545.1 Cucumis variabilis
ATTGTATTATTCATTAGAAAATAACAACAACAAACAATCGTGGTTTTTCTCCCGGTACTCGAGTTTCCACGTAAATTGGTGTGTGCTCTTTGTCTCTCCTTTCAATACTATCTTCTTCCACTTGCGTAGTCACACGTTTCTCTCCATTTTTTAAAGAATGAAGCACACAGAATAATGCCCGTACACACGCTTATAATCTCAACGACAGATCTTCAATAAATAAGGAAATAATATTTTTCAAAAAAAGAACCAAATATAATATTTTTTTCATTAAAATATTCTTCACAATCTTTCCTTAAAGAAATAATCTGTTCAAAAAAAGGACCACATAAAATCTTTTTCCCATCATAATATTCATCACAAACTTTTCTTAAACGAGCTGAACAAATAAAATATCCATCTTTGACTTTCGAAGACGGAACCACAAATATTCTAACAAACTCCCCCTTGGGACCGACTTCCTTTATTTGTTCAGACATGCACCCCAAAAAGCCAACAAACAACAGAAGCACAATGAACAAGGAACTCAAGGATTTCATATAAGGAGTGCGACAATTTTGTAACAGCTCAGACAAAACCTCTTTCATTAGATACTCCCCCTTGCATGTTGACAAATAACTGAGAAGTAGATGGTGAAAAACCATTAAGCATTGAACCCACAACATGAAACATATGGGAACAACAACTCATCGACCAGACATACCAGAGTAATATTCTACACAACCCTTGTAGGAAAACATGAGGCAAAAACTGTAGATGTCATAGGAACAGACTCAACAACAGAAGAAACACCAGTAAGCTTTCCAATCTGAGCAGATGGAACAACAATAGGAATTATAGAATCCATGGGTGATATGAACTCAGAAACGGGTACATTTTGAGTAATATTTTGAGGAATTCTACAGCAAGGAACCTCAGAGTCATGATAGAGCTCTTCAAACAATTCATCAATGACAGTATCAACAGACGAAGTAGCCTTAGAGTCTTGGTATAATCAGGAACTACAATAGAATTATGCAAAGTAAGCATGCTAGAGATAGAGGACTTATCAACATAGTGTTCATAATGGACACCACCAAAGAGCTTATTATATAAATTATTAACAACAAAAGTCTTCTTTGATCTAGGCTTCTTAGAAGACTTAGACCTATTCTTCTTAGGCATAGAAAAAGATGCACCAACAACCTTTCAACGCAGTGCAATAGATAGGGCCACATTACCATCATCATCAGAGGATTCCAAGTGAGTATTAACAGTTTCTCCAGTAGTAGTAGTTAAGACAAAATGCAGAAATGAACAGAAAGGAGACTTACTAACTGAGGCAACAAACATGGAGGAAACACCAGTGTGATAATGATCTTTTCTTGTGAACCACATAAATGAAATAACAGTGCCAATGTAGTGTAGAAAACTCAGGAGACAAATCAAACAAAATGATGGTTTGTAGAGATAAAGTTTGATGAAGATGAGAAGATGAACATAAAAGCCAATTTAAATTCAAATATATTCCTTGTATGACGAGCAACATATAATAAGTCCAATAAGATAAGGTAGTCTGAATGACTAGCCCACACCATAAGATCACTAACTGCTATTTATTATACTGACAAACTCCTAGCTCATCATGAAGACTTTCAAACAGAATGACTTCCAAAGGTGTTCTTACAATATAATTTTGTTTTGTACTAATCCAAACAATGAGAATATTACTCAGATAGAAAGACACATCAAAAGAACTTTTACGATCTTCAACACACCCAGTCTAAACAACATCACAATATCCTACCAACACAAAGGTAGTATCAAAAGAAAAACATAAGCCAAAGACAACTGTACCTGATACATATTTCAGAATGCGTTTAGTAAAGTGTAAATTAGATGCTCGAGGATCAGCTTGATAGTACGCATAAACACAAACAACAAAAGCACTATCAGGAGGACTTGCAGTCAGAAACATAAGACTCCCAATGATGCTTTGACATAAACTCTCATTAAATTTATCACCACATTTGAAAGAAGGAACAAGGCACCGGGTAGTGGATAATTATGTAGCAACAAACTCTACATTACATGAATTTAAACTTCCTTCTGAGGAGATACAACTGTCACACACAGACGTACTTGCCGAAGATGTAGTAGGGGTCACACCTTCAACAGATTTCGACAAATTGAACATAAAATTCTTGATATCCTTATCCTAGTGATAATAGTTATCACACAGATGAGTAGTACATGTCATAATAGTATGATTTTCTAAATCTTGAAATTCACATTTGTCCTTTGAAAAACTAACAAAGATACATTGATCACACAATTGGCTCACACTAATAAGGTTAGCTGAAAACCCTTCAACTAGTCTGACATCTCTGAGAATGGGAGCACCAGAATGGTTGATATTTCCCTTACCAATAACGTTTCTTTTGACACCATCTACAAAAGTAACTTGGCCTGTCTTGCTTTATTTCAGAACAGTCAACAACAGTGCATTTTCTGTCATGTGTCTAGGGCAGCCACTATCAAAGTACCAGTCTTCACATTTTGGAGAATGAACTGTTGTGAAGGGATAAAAGCCCTATGATAGCGGAAGATTTTAAACAACCATTACTCAATTTAATTTGAGAATCCTAAAATACTGGTACATTGACAAAATTTACAATCAAAATTCTAAATAAAAACTAAGCATGCTTTTAATTTAGAAGATACAGAGAACTTACTTTCATTGATGTCTCTGAATCTACAAACTAACGAATTGGGGACACCACCCATCGAAAACCCTCATATCCGCTAGGATGAGATTATTTTGTGGGAACCAATTGGGATGAGAAAAAGTTTAGAGGTAATTGAGAGAAACTCTTTTCTTTTTGCAAAGAAAAGCCTTGACTTTCTTTTCTTGATAAAAAGTGGTTAAAGAAAACTATTTTCTTCTATATATTTATAACTCAATTTCCTTCTTCGAATAGGAAAATGAGTAGGAGAGAATCATGAGATTCTATTATCAAATTTACTAATTAATTAACAATTAATCAATTAGTTAATAATTAATTAGATCATGTTTAATTAATATTTCATTCAAATCTGATTTGAATGAATATCTCTCAAATATCTTAAAGATTTATATTAATATAATTAATTAAATCATATTTAATTAATATTTGATTCAAATCTGATTAGAATGAATATCTCTACAATATCTTATAGATTTAGTTAAATCCAATTTAATTAAATAAAACTAAACTATTAATAAATTCTTCAATTAATTAATAGCTAAATTAAATATCTTATATTTAATTTAAATTAAATTTGAATCATATTCAAATATAAAGTTTTTCTCATAACCAATAATTTTAATATGAATCTAATTCACATTAAATTAATCTTTGAACTCATTCAAATATTTTATCTCTCATAAATTAATTTTGAATCGTATCCAAAATTAAATTTATTAATAAAGTTTGATGAACTTTATATTATAATGTATCACTATACATTAAACTAATTCCCAACGTAAATTTGAGCATTTCAAATTATAACCAATATAAATAAATCTCATTACCCTTTACAAGCTAGAAAGAGGACCTAATGGACCTACAGATCAAAAGCTACAACAATTGACTAAACTCATTAACCTCAATTAATCAATATTTGTTAACTGTATGTATACTCTACTAAAGACTCACAGTTGAACTCTTCTCACTGTAGATATATTTCTGTGTCTACGGATATAGACCAATAACAGTAAGTTAGTTCTTCACGAGTGTTCATAATACCAGTTGGGTTAATTTACTATTTACCCCTAGGTTACTTCTAATCCTTAAATATCAGAGTTCCTCTAATGAACAATCTGTTTATGATCCTACCAATAAAAAAAAATCTCTCTCGTGCCATATAGAAGGTATGACCCTTTGTTTAAGACTTAGAGACACCATTTAAGGGAACAGTCATCCAGTTACCTTAAAGTAGGAAAAGAGTGAATTTCATCTTGTGTAATTATGTTCTCATCTCCCTACTCGATCTTATCCTTAAAATAATAAGCTTATTGAGTCAGAGATCTGGCCACTCTCATCCGTACAAATCAACAGACAATCTCTCGTGAACAAGAGTTCATAACACACTCAGGATTAACACTAAGTTACGTAGGTCATCCTAGTGAAATAAAAATCTAACTAATTAACGAAGTTACATCTAGTGGTTACTATTTTTTGGTTCGGTCTTATGCAATTTAATTGCATAGGATACCCTTACTCGTATGTCAACTACACGAATGAGTTGGATCATTGTGTTTGCATAAAGTGAATCGTATCTATAGTGTTACTAGGATAAGGTACCCAGCCTTATCCCTATACTATAGACCCTTTAAGCTGATCTCGAACATTGATTCCTGTATATCTCTACATACTATTCAAGATTCATTAAACAACTTAGAATGTTAGTTTATTGGATTTAGGTTATTAAGATAAAACTAATAATTTAATCAATAACAATTATTACAGTAATAACACTTTATGAAAAACGGTCAGTGAATTATATTTACAATCTATGAGTTTTAGGATATAAATTCCAACATGTTGTAAAGGGAACATTACACTTATCAAGGGACTGAGTTTCTTTTCTTTTCCATGTAATCTTACCAGAGGAACTAGTATTATGAACATTTCTGGTAGAAGAGGAGATTTTTAGAAAATTGAGTAGATGATAAAGTTTATAAGAGAAGAGTTTGATGTGACCTGGTTTTCTACAGTAGTGACAGATCCAACCCTTAGAAGAAAGAACCATTACCCTGATCATTTTTAACTCACTCTCTGCTTAGAATAACATCAAGAGAATTTGTTCCAGAAAACAACAGACGAACAGACTTCAACAAGGAGTTATAGTAATCCTGAGCATTACTCAAGTCTTTCTTTAAAGTAGTAATCATTTCCATCAAACGAAGCTTGTCTTTGGTAAGAGTTATAATACGATCACATTGGCGCTTTAGCATTTCCTAATCCTCTTCCCACATGGTCATAATCTCTTCAACAAATGAGGAAATAGTCTTGATCTCTTCGTTCTCGGATAAACTAGGTACATCTTCCACCACTCCTTTTGAAAAAGACCTAGTTAGTGCTTACTATAAACATCACAGTCACTGTCTGAGGATGAATCATCATCATACAAGGTTGTAGTAAATCGCTTTTTCATCTATTTCAAATAAGTTGCACATTCAGCTTGGCAATGGCTAAAACCTTCACATTCGTAACATTTTAAACTTCTGTGAATCTTAGTAGCTTGATCATTTACACGATCTACGTCTCTTCTTCTTAAGGAATTAAAAATGTTTGAGGATCCTGAACTGGAATAGTTGTTTGAGCTGTGGGGATTTTTATTTTGGTGTGTTTCGAGACCTCCTGACTTCTTATAAAACTTGCTTTTAAGTTTAGAAAACTATCTTGATAGTCAGTCAACAGTCTCACCAAGATTTTCATCTTGAGATGTTTTCTGGGTAGATTTTACAACATCATCACTTACCCCTTGAAACGCAACACTATTTTTCTTCTTTTGTGCATTTTCATTAAAAGATAGTTCAAAGGTTCTTAAAGACCCGAATAACTCATCTAATCCATGGTGGTAATATCATGTGCTTCCTCTATGACAGACTTTTATGTTAAACCAAGAAGGAAGTGATCTTAAAACTTTTCTTACTAGTTTTGTATTAGACAATGTTTTTCCAAGAGCGAAAGATTCATTTGCTAAGTCCAAAACAATAACATTAAATTCAGCTATTGTTTCATCTTTATCCATCTTAAGAGGTTTGAATTTTGACGTTAGAATATGAAGTCTTGATATTTTCACCTTGGAAGTTCCTTCATAAGTGACCTCCAGAATATCCCATGCTTCCTTGGCAGATGAACAAGTATTGATAAATTTAAAAACATTTTGATCAACTCCATTATATAGTGCATTAAGTGCTCGAGAGTTCTTATGAAATTCTTCATCTTTTTCCTTAGACCAGGTAATTGTAGTTAAGAGAACCTTTCCTACAACATCCTTAATCGTGGGATGTTCCCAACCAGGAATCATATCTTTCCAACACATACTGCCCATAGATTTTAGAATCGAAACCATTCTCACTTTCCAGTATGCATAGTTGGCCCCATCCATAACATGAGGTCTTGATGTAGAAGTACCTTCACGAACATAATCCATTTCAAGAAGAAAACCCGCTCTGATACCAATTGATCAAACAATGAAAGCGACAACAATAATAAAAAAGGATGAACCATCAGACAATCAATCGTAAGAACAGCTAACAGTATAGATAAGTAGAGACAATAGAAATACAAGACATCGTTAACCTAGTTCGATAACACAACATCTAGGTCTAGGGGGTCCTTGACCCGAGATCAGAGATTTTATTCCTTTGATATATAAATCATAATCAACTTATTATGATTTTTAGTAGAGAGTTTAACACTACTAATCTTCACTACTCATTACTATCAGTGATACAATATTACAGAAAGTAACTTTATCACCAAACTTATTCAAAGATAAATTTGTCTAAACAAAATCTCCCCCTTAATCAAGTTTCTCATCAATCAACAAATTAAAGTAGTGTACTAGAGGTCAGAACTCCCCCTGAATCACGCCATTCATCAAGACGTAAACAACAAATTCTTTTAAATCATCATACTACAGAAGCTTGAACTTTGGATGTTGTAAACTCAGGCTAAACAGTAGGTGATACAAGTATCAGCAACAAATCACAACATTAATAAAGGACTTACACGCTTCTGGTTCTTATGAATAACTAACTATTTCATCACGAAGTCGTTCTTCACAAAACTATCTTCTTCCACTTGGACAGTCACACGTTTCTCTCCATTTTTTTTATAGAATGAAACACACAGAATAATGTCCATACATGCGCATTATAATCTCAACAATAGATCTTCAATCAATAAGGAAATAATATTTTTCAAACAAAGAACCAAATAAAATATGTTTTCCATTACAATATTCTTCACAACATTTCCTTAAAGAAATAATATTTTCAAGAAAAGAAGCAAATAAAATATTTTTTCCTATCATAATATTCTTCACAAATTGATCTTAAACGAGATGAACAAAAAAAATATCCATCTTTGACTTTGGAAGACACACCCACAAATATTCTAAAAAGTTTGACACATAACTACTTTTCAGAATATTACCATACCCTACATGATTGATTGATTTTTAAATTCTTGTGGTGATGCATGACTTCCCTTGATGTTTAATGTGTTTTGCATATTTTTCTTTCCTTGCCTGAAACGAAGAGCTAAAGTTGAGGGTGTTTGATAACTTTATAAATGAGCTAAGTTTTCTATGTTAATATTCCTGAGATAGTAACATTTAGTCATTAAATCTCTTATTTTATAGAAAATAATAATATAGTCTAACGCACAATTTCGAGCTCAAACGGCCCAAAGCAAAAAGAAGTAGCAAAACTGTTAATTCAATTTTACCATTAATATGGGCTTTTGTTTTGTAAATTTTTTTCAATATCAATAAAATTTCTCTCAATTCCACCCAAAAACGTCTCTCTTTTTGTTTGAACTTCTTCTCAAAGCTACCTCAAAAAAAATGATATCTTAAATATTGCTATAAATCTCAATTTTCCAGTATATAACTCCGGATATGGAAAATGGTGTTTGCATCATCTTCATTATTAGCTAGCTGGCTCGAAGAATCGAGAGCCTAAGCTTGGCCAAAACATTAAGGGGTTGTTTGGTCCTCTGGCTTGAAATTGGATGGACTTGGCATACGTTTGGCCCATGGTGTAAAACCATGGCTTAGCGTGTGGTGTAAATTTATGTTTTTTTTTTAATTTAAATTTTAGTTATCAAAATTTCACTTTTAATTTAAAATTATTACTATAATTTTTAAATGACAAATCAAATAAATTAAAAATTGAAATAATTTGGGTTGGTTTAACTAAAAAAGATTAAAATTTTATTTATAATTTTATGTATTAAATAAGATTTTTTTTAGTTAAAATAGTTTGTGTAATTTCTTATTGTTTTGAGCGAATAAATATAGAATTTCTTTATTTTTTGTATATGTAAAATAAAAAGAATTTTTTTATTACTCAAATAAAAAATAGAAAATGGTATATTTTTGTTTAAAGAATAAAAATAAATGAACAGATTAGAATTTTCCCTTTTATTTTATCATTTTTTGTATAGAAAAAATATAAATCTCATTCTCCAGTAAATCTTGAAGAAAATAAATGTCAAAAGCTTAAAATTTTGAATATATTTGACACATAATTAAATTTTTTAAAATTTAAGAGTATATTATACTACAAAATAGGATTTAAATATACATTTTTCATCTTTTTTTTTTCTTTGGTCACTCTATTTAAACTCATTTTTATTTATACTCTTTTGATAAAATAGGTTTAAATATTACATTGCATGTGCATCATAGGAAGACAATCATAACTATCACTAAATATAAATATAACTTTTGCTTTTACATAACACTTTTGCTATGCTTATTTTGAAATCTAGCTATTAGACACTTTTTAATATTTTGCTTAATTGAAACTTTTGTAAACTTCCTCCAATTATATAACTTATTATATTTTGTAAATAGTTTATAATGATCATAATTAGATGACTCACGTTCATACAACTGTAGTTAACATTATTGTTATTAAATGTTAAATTTTAATGTTTTTATATTATTTTTGTGAAAATCAATAAGTGAAGAATTTGAATTATGTGTACAAAATATTAAAAATAAATAAATAAATACTTTATACATGATAAATTTAAACTGTACTATTGACAAAAAAAAAAAAAATTACCAATTTTAAACATAAGGTATCTGTAATTGTCAGGCATCATAATCCCATCCAATAAGCCTCGCAGTCATTTTGATTCTTACTCTGCCCCTAAACTATAAACTATATAAAGTTTATAATTGTCAATGATTGAGTTGGGCTTGGGTTAAGCCGAAGAGCTCTACAATTCTCATTGATTGAGTTGGGCTTGGAAACAAAGGCCCATAGTCCAATCCATAGACGTCGGTGGGTCAAAATTGGTTTGGTGACCATTTAGATACGCCTCAAATTCACACTCTCTCCAAATTAAAGAGTACGCAACCGTTTTCAGTTTTCCAACGAGCTTTTCTAATGATTTTCAAGGCTTATAAAAAGGTTTTTTTTGAAAAAAAGGGGTGAATTTAAAAGAAAATTGGGGAAAATGGGTGGATTTAAAACTAATTACCGAACAGGGTGGTTTTTTTGTCCTATTCTCCTTCTACCTTTTTTTTTTTTATATTTTTCTATCCAATCAAACAATGTTCTTCTTTATGTTTTCTTTTTCTTTTTTATATCTTCATTATTACATTATGATTTAGGGTTATTTTTTAAAAAAAAAAATTATTTTTTCTTTTCTTTTCTATTTTTTTAATTTTACATTATTATTTAATTATTTCTTATTTCTTAATTATTTTTTAATTTTCTATTCTTATTTAACCAATGCTTAATTATTAACTTTTATTTTTGCCTACTTTTTGTTTTATGTAAATAAAATCAGTTTTTTTAATTTTTCATTATTATTTAATCCATTCTTAATTATTATTTTTTGTTTTAAATAAATCTAGCCTCTTCTTTTCTTTTTTTGAATTTTTTCATTATTAGTTAATAAATTCTTAATTGTTATTTTTTGTTTTATTTATTTTTCTTAAGTAAATTCAACATTTTCTTTTCTTTTTTCTTTTTTTTAATCTCCACATTATTATTTAATTAATTCTTAATTATCATCACACATTCTTAATTAATAATTTTACTTAATAATACTTCTTTTCTTTTTTATTATTATTAAGTTGGACTCAAATATAACTTTGACCAAAAAAGACAAAAAAAACATAATTAGGTGATAAGAGAGAAAGGTAAAGGATTTGACAAATCAATTTAAAAGACTTAAGTTTGACCAAAAAAGACAAAAAAGTACATTGAGATGATAAGAAAGAAAAAAATTGATTAGATATGAATTAAATTTGATAAGAGAGAGAAATTGATTAGAATCGAGAAAATGAAGAAATTATTTTGATTTGACAAAATAGAGTTATTAGTTTGATTTGACAAAAGAGAGTTAATGGTAAT
>JBBPDI010105643.1:0-10128 GCA_037974545.1 Cucumis variabilis
ACAAATGTGATTTAATTACGGATTAGGGTTTGTTTGGGTTTTGTTGTTTTCTTATTCCCACATTCCTTTTTAACCTGCCTAACTCTATACTCCGTTTTACTTCTCTTCTTCTATTTTTAGTTTTTTCACCTACTGGTTTTCCTTCTCCTCGTAACCAAACACATACCTTTCTTTTTCTTTATTTTTCTTCTTCTTTTTCTTTCTCTTAAAAAAATTAACCATCACTATCAAAATCGTCCATGGAATTCTTCGTATTTACTTTATCTTGCCATCCACTTGATTTCCTTTTTAAAATAATTTTCTTCTTTATAATTCAAACCCAATAAATAAATATTTTATTATTTTCAACGAATCCCAATTCCAATCCTCTTACTATTGCGGTTACCAAAATACAAAAAAATGATAATAACTAATATTGAATTAAATTGAATTAAATAAAAAAAATAGAAAGTTTTGAATTTTTGAAATGGGAACATATTCAAATTTGTTTTCTTTTACTTTATCATATAGATGATAATAAACTTTAGTTTGGATCACATGTTGAATTCATTTCTATGTCATTCACTACTTTAACTCACTAAAAACTAAGAAACTATGAAAATTATTGCACGCAATTCATCCAATGTGCCGCCTATTGTTTACAATTAATCAACTTTAATTAAGTCACTGAATCAATCAAAAGTGCATAATTTATTATTATTATTATTATTATTATTATTATTATAAAACACAAAATACATCCAATGGGCCGAGGGTAGAATTTATAAAATAAAATATTTACCAAATGCGGTAAGACTTTACTCTTTGTAATTAAGATGTTTCTAAGTAAAATGAATGGGTTGTGACGAAGGGTAGTGACATAGTTTAGGAAAGTAGGGGGAAGCAAGTGTAGAAAAGAAAAGAAAACGACAGCGTTTTAAGGAGAAAGCAAAATGGAATGATTGTTAGACTGTTACCTCCTGAGGCTTCTTTCTTTCTTTCTTTCTCTTTTCATAATTAATTAATTGAAGTAATTATGAGGTGGCAAAGAAAGGAGGGGTTATTCGGATAAGTCCTGTCAAGATGGAACCCAACTCAACCCCATCCGATGTAGAAAGAGAGAGAGCGTAAACTAAACGCATCCTATTATTGATTCATCCGAATCACCTTTTCTTTTTTATCTTTCTCTTTCTCTTTCTCTTTCTCTTTTCTTTTCTTTTTTCTTCAAATATATTATTCTCTTTCATCTCACCTTAATTACATTTTAATCTCATCTTCTTACATGAAATTAACGGAACCAAAAACTCTCACATTTTAAATGTAGAAGAATAAAAGATGCACGAAGTCAAAAGTATATCTTTAAAATGTATGGACCAATATTAAAAAAAAAAATTGAAGCTATTATACGAACCTAAATAAGCATTTTGAATATATAAGACCAAAATGATTCAAAACTAATACTATATCTAAAACCTTAGAAAAAAAATAGAACAATCATATATGATTTGTATAGACATTTATTACATATGTCATACCTACAATACACAAATAATGATATCAATTTTGTTTTTTTTTTTCAAAGTCAAATGTATAAATTTGTGAGAGTGAAAAAGAAAAATAGTGTTATATATTAATTAAGGTATTTTTCTAAAAAAAAAAAAAAGATGTACTTTAAAGTGGTCTTATAAATGTGGGAAAAGAAGAAGCATCTAATTCATTAAAGATCCTCACTCTCCACTCTCCGAGAATAAGACTTGTGTTCGATTCCTTTGCCTTCGCATCCTTATCAACTTTGTTTTTTCTTTTTTCCTTATTACTTTAAAACTATTTAATTAATTAAGAATATTAGTTATACCAATTGTGTTTTTTAATTTTCATCCTTAATTATTATTATCAACTCCTCTTATTCCTTTACTCACTTTTCTTTTTCATTTTCTTTTTTTGACTGCTTAAATAAAATAAAATGCTAAGGTAGGGTTTCTCATTTTAGAGCTTTTTATTACCACAAATTTTAATTTTAGAAGAAAAAAAATAAGAGAGGTTAATTTTAGGGCATAAAATAAAGCTTTGACAGAGTTTATGTATAGAAAGATGGGAGTTTATGTGGATTGGTGTGGATAATGTATTGAATATTGCTTTTGTTTATTTAAGTTATCTACTTATCTTTATTCTTTATGTAGTAGGGGAAAAGTGTAGGAATGAGAACTAATTTTGGTTTAAAAACTGATATTCTTTTTCAACTATAGTTTATTACACCATTTTTAAAAGTTTTAAGTTTGAGAGATTTGATAGGTATATTGATAACTTAAAAAAATTCTTACAACATAACATAAATGCATACTTTAATAATTCGACCATAACATTGTATTCTTGTTAAAGAAATAATTTGGACCGTTCAATGAAATTAATTACATTATTATCAAATTCAAATAATGATATGATTAAAGTGAGTCGTCTCTCCTTTATTTTGATATTATTGTCTCTTTCTCTTATAACTATGCACCACACCTTCTATAACATTATTATTGTTACGAAATTAACAATTAAGCAAAACAAAAACATATAAAGATCGACAAAGAAATATGTGCACTTCACCAACAATATGTTGACTAATGACTATGTCTATAGGGCAAAGGGAAAATGACGTTATTAATTAGAGCGATTTTTTCAAAATACAATACGATATATGTTATATATTAGAACGTTAAATAGTTTATATATTTTAATCAGATAATATTCTATGGTTTTTTCTTTACGTATATCTACTTTATTCAATATATCATATTTCTCTCAATCCTAAAGTAATCTTTTTGAGCAACACATAGATATAATTAACTAACCATTCTTTAATTTTTGTTGATGGAAAGGTTTTAATAACCCAAGTCCTAAAATATTAATAATGAATACCTCAAAATTTGGTAAGACACATTAATTCTATAATAATTATTAATTTTAAGTACGGTATCACATTAATGAAAATTAATATCATTCATGTACCAACCAAGAAGGTACTTAACTAAAAACACCCATCATATTTAGTGAACTTCTCTGTTTAAAAAACCACATTAAATTTTGTGAATTTTAATTAATTTGTACAATGCATAATACCAAACAAGATTATGTATCCTTTATTCTTATAATTTTTAACTCTAAACTTTAAAACGTAGAGGAAATTCTCTCATTCAAAATTATAAAAAAAAAAAAAAAAACATATGTGTGGCATAAAATTGATAAAGATTATTTAAACAAACAAACACTCTAGGTGAATTTTTGTTAAAATCTATGAGCTTTGGAAAGTGGTTTTTGTTTATTTATTTTGATAAAATTAGTGAGTAAAATAGTAAAATTTGAATACAATATGGCAAAAATTGCAACATTTAATTAATGCAAGTGTCTAATTTTATTAAATGAGAAAATAAAAATAAAAACTGATAAAATACTCTAAAAAGACAAACAACAATTTTTCCTTTGCTTCTTATATTTTCCTAAAGTTTTTTCCCATCTATTCTCACCTTCCCTAAAGGGGGGGGTGGTTCAACTATCTTTGGGAAAGAAAACAAAAGTGAACCCCTTGATTTCTTTATTTATTTTTATGTTTATTAATTTAATTTTAAGAACCCTTTTGAAGTTACTGGTTGAGAAAAATAGAGGTGTTAAAAAAAACCTTGAATTACAAAATAGTATAATTATAATAAATTCACAATGTCTCATTGTTTAAACTATTAAAGCATATTTGATTAGTTTGAGAAATCTTGTGTGACCTTTGAACAATAGAAACACTATGGTTGCACTTGCGGATAGGTATAATCAAAAGTAGTGTAATCATGATGAGATTTCATTAATAGATCGATGGTAATAGGTCATAATCACAAATATATTTAGATTGATTTTGATCACGCACATACACACCCAATCCAGCGTGAGCTACTGATCTTCACGAGTTCTCACTTAAACAACCCCTAAACTCAAAAAATCATCAATACACAAACTCTTCTATTACAAAAGAGTTCGTTCTAAATTGAAATAGAAATTAGTATACGATATATATTTGATTGACTAGAACAACATTGAATCGATCCTCAAAAGAAATTCTCAAAAGAAAGAACACATAGTCTCACTTTATAAGAATAGGGAAGCAAAATCAACAAAATTGTGCTACACACCTCAATTGATACAAAAATAATCTCCAAGCAAAAACTGCAATACTTGTCATAATACAAGACATGTTACAAAATCTATCATTTATCAAATTTTAAATTATCTTCGTAAATATCAATTACCATTTCAAAAGTTATTAATTCAATAACTAATTTCCATTCAAAAAGATTGATCATTTTTGTTGGCATAACCTTCCTTTGTTATTTTCTCCAAGAGTCACAAACATCTTTTTATTTCAATACTAATTTAGTAATGGAAAAGTGGGTGAATAATTTCTTTAATAAAGAAAGCGACAAATGAAATGAAAAGATATTTATATATATGAAATAAAGGAGGCGTAAGAATTAATTATCTTAGTGCATACTCAATGTGAAAGTTTGATAATAATACTGGTTAATTACAACGAGAAAAAAAAAACCCAATAAAGATATAAGGTTTTAACTAATTATTAAGATTAAGACAAACTAACACCTTAGCCTTATATTAGGGACCAAAATTAAAGGTTTAAATTCCCACTAAAAACTATAACATTTGCTTACCTATTTTATTATTATTATTATCTATTTTTCTCATTTTCCTTCTAATTTTCCTAGAATATATAATTGTCAAAAATAAAACATTCGACAAAATAACTACACTAAACAATGATGGATGAATGTGTTGGTTTTCATTTAGTAGTGTTATTTGGTTGTCATTTTTTTAAAAAAATTAATTAATTAAGCTAGTAAACATGTATTCTATCTATAAATTTATTGTTTACTTATCTACTCAATTTTAGGAATGTTTTTAAAAATTAAGTCAAGTTAAGAAAACGTAGTTTTAAAAAACTTAGATCCGATTTGGTAGTCATTTTTTTCTCTTTTTTTTAATATATAAATTAGGTATATTTTCTCTTCAAGTCTTACAATAATTTGTTTATTTCTTAAATACAATTATTGAATTCTTAGCTAAATTTTTAAAACAAAAACAACAAATTGAAAGCTACTTTTCTTTTTTTTAGTTGAAAGTGGAACGCGTATTTACAAACTTAATTTTAAAAAATAATTTAAAACAAAAACCAAAACTCAAACCTTAAATTTTGTTTATATACTTATAATTTGACTATGTTTAGCTTTTTTTATTTAAAAAGATGCACACCGATGTAAATAATCGAGAGAAATTGATTTAATTAAATTTAAAATTAAAAGGAAAAAGAAGGACAAAAACTAATACATTTGTAACCATTTTAAACACCTATTTTACCTTTGTATTTATTGTTGAAAAGTAAAAAAAATAGTTTTTGAAAACTTAGCTTTTGTTTTTTCAATTTGACTAAATTTCAACCATGTTCTTAAAAGATATTTTAAGTCATAGTAAGAAAATGAGACATAATAAACTTACTTTTCTATCAAAGAATTGTGTTGGTAGTATGATTTAAGTTTGTTGTGGCAGATGTGTCTCTCAATGTTGTTTGGAGTCCTTCAAGATGTCTTAGCAATTGCAATTCCAAACCGAATGGATTTTCCTTTTTCTTCAAAGTCCTATGTGTATTACCTAAAGGGAACGTGATTATCTTTTTATAGGGTTGCGTCATTTGGAAATATATCGTGAGTTTCTTGTGTTCTCAATGAGGAATACTTATATGTCAATCTTACGATTGTGAAGTTTGTTTTATTCTACCGTAAATCTTAATAGTTTTCTAGATCTTGTTGAATCGTTTACGACATATTGAAAAGAGATCATACTTAGGGGAACCAGTGCTCATTAAGTGAACTGATTTTTATTAGAAGGTAGAAAGATACAAGAGACGACTTTTATTTCATTTTTAAGAGAAATTTATAGAATGAGGCTCAAAATGTTTTGATTTTCTATTTTTTATTTTTTAAAATTGTACTTATTTTTTTTTATAACTTCTTTACATAGTTTATCTTTTCAAATTTTGAATTATCAGTCAATTTTTTTCCCCTTTACAAACCTTTGCATAATTTTTCAAAATCCTAATGAAAAACAAATGATAAATAGACCCAACAGGTGAAAGTATGTTCATAACTTTTAACTTTAAAATTCAAATAAATAATAATTATTAAATAGGATCTTTAAGTTTGTTTGTTTACGCAAATTTGATTTTTTTCTTTTTGATTTATTAAAAGTTAAAATTATGACCATTCATTTTGGAAAAATTATATAAAATAGAGTATTTAACAAAATATTTAAAATTAAATGTAATAAATTTTAGTTTTAGTGATTTTGTTATATGATGTGTAAATAATTTATGAATTTTTTCTATTTTTAAAAAACTTCCTTAATTCTATCATACTAGAAAACAGGCAGATTACCAACCTCTTCATCCATACTGTTTTTTTAAGAAAATTTTGATTTATGATTTTTTTCCTAGTTAATATTTGTCTTTTCTATTATTTTCCTTTTTAGTATTATTTTTCTTTTTCGATTTTTGTTGAGTATGTAGTTGCTATTTATTCGTCTATTCACTGTTTGTAAAATCAGAAAAAGCTAATCATTCAATAATATTACACAAACTTAATATGGTATAAGAGTTTTAGAGTTTCTTTTATATTATTCAGCTTGGGTTGTCTTGATTTTGTCTCCGCTAAAAAAATGTAGGTGAAGACAAGCCAAATCAGCTAGAGTGCAATTCGGCTTGCTAGTTGTGTATCTTCGTTTTTCAGCTACTTAAGTTTGGTTTTAATGTTTAGTTGATTTTGTTATTTGTGTTTTTTTAGTTTATTCTGTTCTCTCTTTCATTTTCAAATCAACAGTTTGTAGGTTCTGTTTTAGATCTCTATATGAGAATCCTTTTTTTCAGTCCAGAAGTTCTTTGTGGGTTTTGTCTTCAACCCAAAAGTTTTTTGTATTTCAATCCTTCACGGGTTCTATGTGCTTTAGTTTTTTTTTTTTTTTTTTTTTTGTGGGGTACTCTCTCTAGTTCAGAAGCTCTCTATGTATTTGTTTTTCGTGGGTTCTATCTCTGATCTATATTTGTCATGATTTGATTTAGGTGTTTTCTTCTACCATCTCAAGTTTGAACAACTTGAGTTTGAGGAGATGATTTTTTTTTCTAATTAGTATATGTATTTTCTATTATTTTCCTATCTAATGTTTTTTTTTTGTTGAGTCTATAGGTGTCTATTTATTCACTATTCACTACTGTAAAATTAAAAGAAAAAATAACTAATGATTCAATAATACTATGTAACTTAAACACATATAGCTTGTCATATATAATTTTGTAATTAGGAATTCAAATGAATATCTTACAAAAGGGAAAGAGAATAATTAAAATAAACAAATATAAATTTCTAAAACATGAGATTGTAAAACAATTAAACTTTTTCTTGTTTAGTTTCTAAACTTACTTCTAAATCTTTTTTTTTTCTAAAATGATCTCTTTTCTTTTTCTAAAATGATCTTGATTGTGAAAGTAGATTGAGATAAAAGAATTTGACGAATCATTTATATAATAATTACAACAAAATCAAGTTCAAATAACAAAAAAATTTGTAAGTATAACCTTAAATGGTTTAAGTTAGAGAGAAAAAAAGAAGAAAAGGTTATTGATACATCGAACATAAGTTTACCAGAAATTGCAACAACATACCATAATATAATTTATAATTAATGTCAACAAGATGGAGGTAAAAACATTAAATGAAATGAAGTTGGCAATAAATATTCATTAATTTCACACCAATTTTATGGACTTACAATATATACACATATTAAATACCAAAATAGATCAATTAAAAATATAATTGAAAATTCTAAAATTTTATACAGATATTCACAAATTAAATTATAAATGAACTTGGAATTTGAACTAAGATATAAGAAAATGACAAAAGTCAAGAAACATTGGGATAAACATACTTTGTATAATAAAGCACATGAAGATAAAAATGCAATCTAAGCTAAACTAATATAAATGCTACAAGTAATAGGTTGAATTATAAAGAATCCACCTAACATTTTTTTGTAATTTAGGTAAAAAATATATCTAAACTTTCTAAAGTTAAAAAATATTCAAACTTTTAAAAATGGTTTTAAAATACTCATATTGCTAGTTTATGATGAAAACTGTTAAAAATTTTCATAAATATCTTTAAATTTAAAAATATTTAAAAATATTTTGATTGATCCAAAATTTAAACCGATTTTTTTAGCGAATAAAATAGAAATTAAAACTTTGCTAAAACATAAAAATCTAACAAAATCTTATGAAATTTTAAAATAAAAATTTCTCCAAACATACTTAAAAAATAACTAGACAAATAAATGTATTTGATTATTAACACTCTAAACTTTTGAAAACATTCTTAAATTTTAAAATATTTTAAAAATATTTTTACACTTGAAAAATAAATTTTAAGATATCCTTGTTGTTATATAGTACAAGCGGGTAATATACCGTGTCACTTCCCTGTTTTTCTTTTTCTTTTCTCTCTTTTTCCGATACAAATAAATAAATATTTTATTTGATTAATTATTGTTTAAGTGTGCTTTATAGACAAATTTTTATTTTGAAAATTTGAAGATTTTGTGTGATTTTATGTTTTAACTTTCATTAAAATTTTGGTTTTATTTTTTTAGTGCTAAGAAATTTGGTGTTAATATTAGATTAATAACAATGTTTTTTTAACAAAAATTCTTTTAAGTTTAAATCATAAATTTAAGAGTATTTAGAAAACTTTTCAATAATTGAGGGTTATTTTTAATGCAAAAACTTTAATTCTTTCCATCCAAAACTAACACTAAGGGTATTATTGAACCATTTTTAAAAGTTTTAAGAATATTTTTAAAAATTAAAGGTATTTTTTACACAAACTATCAAGTTTATGGACATTTTTTTAATATAATTTAGTATAATTAATAAGAGTTTTTTCAAAAATAGAAAATTTTGATAAATTATTTACACTCTATAGAACAAAACCACTAAAAAACAAAAAGAATTACTTATTTTTCCATTAAATGTAAATACAAGGTAACATTTGGAATCAATTACATTTTATATTAAAGTTTAAGATAATATGAAGTCGTAATTAATATGCACTATTTCATTTTTTACTTCCATAGTTCAAATTTAGTTTATATTTTTTCTCTTTATTTTATTTATTTATAATTATGGTTAAATTATTTTTAAAAATGTTTTCAAACTTTGGACTTTGAGTAAGCAGTTAATAATAGTTATTCAATCTTAAAAAAGTTTCAAAATTTTCACCTAAACTTCTTCGTTAGATGATATGATATTAGGTATACCTTCATCTACTCGTTTAAATTTTTTGATCAATCGATGGTTTAAGATGATATTAAAGTATATGATTTAGAAAGTTTTACATTATTTTCAACAAGTGAGAAAAAATGTTAAATAATATGATGTTAAATTTGTTATCAACCATCAATTTAATCCGTTTAAATCAATCCATCATTGAAGACTTCCAAAAAAAACTTTTTTTAAAAAAAAATATATCTTCTTTTTTTTTTGTATTTCAATTCAAATTTATACTCCACTCTCTCTTTTTTTAAAAAAAATTCTAAAATTAATTTGTCTTTCTTAAAAATTCTCTCAAATTATTTTATACATTTCTCTTAAATAATTATATAATATTTTAGTAGTTTTTAAAACCATATCAATCTCTAAAACTATTTTTTTGAATATTTTTTTCAAATCATTTTTATAACTGTTAAAGTTTGTTCTATTTTGGTCTAAACAACTATATTTAGAAGGGAAGATTTTTGAAATGGAATAGAAAAAAATGAATATAATTGGAGGGAAAGTGGGGGAAAAGTGTGGAGTTCCAAAAATGAGGGCAAGGTGGAAAATTCATAGAATGAGATGCCAAAAGAATATATATAGAATAAAGAAAAAAATATATGGCTTTCAAAAAGAGGGATCCAACTTTCTGTAAAAGAGAATTTTGAGTTTGTGGGGGGGGGGGGGGGGGGGGGGGGGGGGGGGGGGGGGGGGGGGGGGGGGGGGGGGGGGGGGGGGGGGGGGGG
>JBBPDI010105649.1:0-10127 GCA_037974545.1 Cucumis variabilis
TGGGCAACCCTATTACATTTTCTATGTGCAAAATTTATTCCCACAACATTTGCAGCACCCAAATAAATGTGTCACACTTTCGGCATAAACAACACCAAGGAGATAAACTTATGGTTGAAGCTCTTAATTTGTCCATAACCACATGCGTGCCCGACTCCACTGTTAAAGGTCTACAATCTAATATTTCCAGTAGCTATATAGACCACAAAAAGAAATGGTGCTCACCTCACTAGCCTCAACACCAAACATCCCCAACCGAAAGACTACCTAAGGCCATAACCACATGCCCACAACAAATCCTACACCACCGCTCGTAATCCCATTCCCAATAACTCAGGGTGACATGCAACGTCGATGATCAGCTTCAGACCCCCTCTAATTGGAGGTATCCATCTACACAAAGGAGAAGGAACAAATTCATTCAAAACCACCTCCCCTTTGCACAATATGACCATTTGGCTAGCCACCCCTCAGCGAGAACCCATCACCCCCTTATGTTGAATGTCCTTAATGTCACTCCTCACCCGAAAACGCATCCTCCCTCTTGTTTCGAATGCGAACATGACTTGGGTAGCTCTAAGCGTCTTACAATGCATTAGAACGTCGAACTTGTACTTAAACTGAACTTTAAACGCTTCGTCAAGATGCTTAGTCCTTTAGACTAAAGCTATTTAATGTTGGAAGAGTGTGAAGAACACCCCACCAAAATAGAATATTTTAGAGGAAATAAAAAAAAAAAAACTTATTAGAAGACTTTAACTCTTTTTGTGTGTATTTTACTTCACACTTGGATGATTTACATTACTACATTTCAATCCTATTTATAGGATTATCATGAGCATAACTCATACCATAATTAAACACAACAATTTAAATTCCATACCTAATTAATGTAAAACTCTTTCCTAAATTAACTCCAACATTTTGACTCACATCCTTTAATTTTTTTCAACTCTCATAAATCAATTCATATATAGCCTATTTATTTAAAACATGTTTACTTTTCAACATCTTCCCTTTAATATGTTTTCTAAAAAGCTCCAAGCAAAGTTCTTAACTTGTTAAACAAATTAACTTTGAGTGGCTTCGTGAAAATATCTTCAATTTGATATTCAGTCTTCACATATTCAACTTGCACCTCCTTCCTTGAAATGCAATCTCTGATTGATGAAGTGAAATCTTGTAGATCAATATGTTTGCTATGATCATGGAACAGTGATTCTTTGCTAAAGCTATTTTTGACTTATTGTCTATATGGACCACATTTGGATCATCTTACAAAATTTCAACTGTCTTTAATAGATTTCTTAACCAAATTTCATGACAGACACATGAAGCTACAACAACTCTGCCTCACAAGTGGAAAATGTCACAATAGTTTGCTTCGTAGAACTCCAAGTACATGCAGTACTACCAACGAAAAGAAAACATATCCATCAGTACTCTTTCGATCATTAGTATCTTCAGTGCAGTCACTATCACAATAGCCTTCAAGCTTGAATTCTTTAGATGAAGAATAAAATAACCCATAGTCAAGCGTACCTTTGAGGTAACAAAGAATTCTCTTTACCACTTTCAAATGAGTAGTTGTAAAAAATTTCATAAATCGACTCACCAATCCAACGCTAAAAGGAACATTTGGTCGTGTCCAAATCAAATATCTCAAACTCTCAACCAAACTTTTGAAATATGAATGATCAACATCTCCTTCTTCATATTTAGACAAGTTGGTCCTAGTTTCAATCAGAGTTATGACAGGATTAGAATTGATCATATTGAACTTCTCTAGAATTTCTCTAGTATGTCGTTCTTGAGAGATGAAAATACATTTCTATGACTGCTTCACCTTACTACCAAGATAATATGACATCAGTCATATATTTGTCATTTTAAATTCTTAGGTCATTGCCTTCTTGACATCTTCAAACATACTTGCACAATTTCTTGTAAAAATCAAGTCATCCATGTATAAACAAACTACCAAAATATCTTTATGACCATTAGTCTTAATATAAAGAGAATGTTCATAAGGGCACCTCAAATACCCATTATAAAGGAAATATTTGTTGATTCTGCTATTCCACATTCTTGGTGCTTGTTTCAATCTGTATAATGACTTTTTCAATTTTAAAACTTTGTCTTCTTAGCCTTTCACATAATAACAAAGATGTTGTTCTAAGTAGACTTCTTCTTCTAGATATCAACTTAAAAATGTTAAATTTGACATCCATCTAAAAGATCTTCCAATTATTTTGAGCAACAAGCACAATTAACAACCTTATGGTTTCCAAACGAGCAACATGAGCAAATACTTCAGTGTAATCAAGGCATTTTCTTTGAGAATAACCTTTTGTAACTAATCTTGCTTCGTATCTCTCCATTTTTCCCTTTTCAAATTTCTTTTTATCTTGAACACCCATTTGACACATACTGTTTTCTTTACATTTGAAAGAGTTGAAAGTTTTCGTGTCTCATTCCTTTTAATGGCTTTTATTTCTTCATCCATAGCAATCTTTCATTTGGCATTTTGAGAAGCTTCTTCAAACTTCAAAGGTTTTATTGTCACCAATAGACAAAAGAGAGTAAGGTTATTAAAAACTTTGACTTAACTCTTTAGTGTCATCATATATGTCTCGTAAACTTCTCATGCCACGAGGCCTTTCACTTGAACTTGCAGATGATGAAGGTGTGTTTTGTTGTGAAGTGATGGACGATGTTGGTAGTGTTGATGGAAAAGCAATGTCACTAGGCTTATCATGATCATCGGAAAAAAAAAAAAAAATTTTGTAGTCTTCAAATTAGTCATTCTAATTCAATGATGCTTCTTCATCAAACACAACATCTGTGCTTAAATCACCTTCTTTGTAACAAGATTATAAAGTTTGTAACCTTTTGAGCTTGCATCATAACCAACAAAAACATGTTTCTCACTTTTATCATCAAACTTACTATGATTTTGATCAGGTATATGCACGTAAGCCATACATCCAAATACTCTAAAATGAGCAATATATTGTTTTCTTCTTGTCATGCTTGTTGAGGTGTTTTGTTCCATAAGCTTCTAGTAGGGGAACGATTTGACAAGTACACTGTACATTTAACAATTCGTGCCCAAAATTCTATTGGCATGTTCTTGATCTTCAACACATGCTTCGAGCCATGTTATGTATTATTTGATTCTTCCTCTCAACAACACCATTTTGTTGAGGAGTAAATGGAATTGTCATAGGTCGATGAATTTCATTTTCTGTGCAAGAAAGTTCAAATTCATTTTAAGTGAATTCACCTCTCCTGACCGATCTTAAAACTTTTATGTAATAACCAATTTCTTTTTCAACAAAAGCTTTAAATCTCTTGAACATGCCAAATACTTATGATTTCTCCTTGACAAAGTAAAACCAAGTTTTTCGCCTAAAATCATCAATAAATAATAATAAATAATTATTCTTACCAAAAGAACATGGTTTGATAGGTCCACAAAGATCAGTATGAACTAACTCTAATGGCCTCCTTACCCTCGAAATGAATCTTATGGAAAACTCTTCCTTGATTGTTTTTCGTAAAGACGACCTTCACAAAATTGATCTAGATGTTTGACACATGGTAACTCTTTCACCATGTCCTTCCTAGCTCATAGCCTCAAGCCATCAAAGTTCAAATACCCAAATCTCAAGTGCCAAATCCAATTTGGATTTTTCAAACAAGACTTTAAACATTTAGCAACATTAGTTTGAATGTTTAACAAGAACATTCTATTTTTCGTCATTTGCACTTTAGCAATCATATTGTCATGATTATCTCTTATCAAAAGATTATAATCCTTGATCAAAATATTGTAGCCTTTCTCTAAGAGTTGTCCCAAACTCAAAATGTTGTTCTTCATATTAGGTACATAATAAACATTAGAGATAAACTCATGCTTTCTATTCTTCAAATTAATCAAAATTTTACCCTTTCTTTTAATTGGAATTTTTGTGGCATCACCTAATACGATATCGCCACCAACAGAGTTTCATCAAGCTCCATAAACATCGATTTACTTCCACACATGTGATTGCTTGAACCACTATCGAGATACCATGTATTGTTTTCACACCTTTGCATGCTAAAAGCAATGATAAATCACCGATTTCTTCATCTGACTCAATATAATTTGCATTTTCTTTAACTCTATTTCTACATTTCCAGGAATATTGGACGAATTTATGACAATTATAACATTGAACCTGTCTTTTGTCATAACCTCATATCATTAATTGCTTTTTCTCAATTTGACCTTGAATAATGTTGTCTTCCACGACCTATTGATGAATTTGAGTTTGAATTACTCTCATCCAATTTTCTTTGACCACCTCGACCTTGACCTCTGAAATCACCACGTCCTCGACCTCTATTTCCTTTTTCTAGGCTGTCTGCTTCCTTGTATTTTAGTTGCAACTTTGACTGAAAAAGTTACTTAGTCATCTGCTTGTTCTTCTTAAGAAGCTTCTTCGGGCTTGTAAATAACTCATAGGTTGATCAATGGACATTGTACTCAAATCCTTTGATTCTTCAATAGTTATGACGATTAAATTGAATTTTTCATCAAATAAGCAAAGTATATTTTCTACTACTTCTCATCACTTATTGTCTCGCCATATCTTTTCATTTCATTTAGTACTTCTAGCAATATTGAAGTATAATTTGAATCTGATTCAGACTTCTTTATATGCAATGATTCATTAATATCCTCTCAATTTTTTAAGGCAAACCTTCTTGACTTGATCTACTCCTTTATACGTATTCTCCAATATTTGCCATACTTAATGTGTAGTAGTTGCTCCAAAAATTTTCTTGAAATTTGAATCATCATTGGCTTGATGAATGATGATGAGAGCCTTTTGATCTTTTTTTCATGTATTTTGTAAAGTTTCTCGTTGTGCTTGACTCAAAGCTACATCATTTTCTGGTTCTACACAAACATTATTAACAATGTCCCACACATCTTGTGAACCAAGTAGAGCTTTCTTTTTAATACACCAACTACTATAATTTTCTTTCATAAGTCAAGGTACTTGGAAGGGAACTAAAAATTGTTGTTTTTTCATTTGCAAAAACAATTTTGTTAAACTCAAAACTCAAGCTCGGATACCACTTTGTTTGATGCGTCTGAAGAATACCCAATCAAATAAAATATTTTAAAGGAAATAAAAAAAAAACTTATTGGAAGATTTTAACTCTTTTTATGTGTATTTTACTTCACACTTCGATGATTTAGATTACAATATTTCAATCATATCTATAGGATTGTCATGAGCATAACATATACAACAATTTAAATTCCAAACTTAATTAATGTGAAATTCTTACTAAATTAACTCTAAAATTTTAACTCACACCCTTTATTTTTTTTTTTCATTTCTCATAGATCAATTCACATATAACTTATTTATTTAAAACATGTTTAATTTTTAACACTTAAATCAAACAAGTAATGCATTTTGGAACTAAAATCTAATAATTTGAGACCACTGAACAACTTTATTTCAATCAATTTCTCACTTAGTACAATTACAAGGCAATTGCTTAAAGACTTAAAACATCAAAACTTAAACTCCAATGCCTTGCAACAACTCTTATCGCCTAGTCCAAATGCAACACCTAATCTTCACCACACGGTCTCGCTATCTGTTTACTTGGAAAAGAGAAGACTTAAAACATAAGGCTATCGCTTAGTGAGTGACATTTTTATCAAAACCTTTGGGGACTACAAGTACATGCATAAAGTCATTTTACAACAGCAATTTCACAATGTCTCTTCATGCGTTAAATAATCATTCATCACATTAAACCATTCCCACGCATAGACTACTATAACGATTCATATCATCATCGACATCCCTGGAAGAAATCCAGGTTCAATTCCTATTACTCAGACGATCGACTCGAATGGATATCTCAATACATCTGGCCACCTTTTCATCACCATGTAGTCCTTTTACTGCATGGCTGTCTTGACTCACTATAAGAAATAGAGCTTTTAATTGATCAAGAGGATAGCCCAACTTTAGATAGGGCTATTGAAAAATGAAAAAAAAATATATCGGGAATTAAAAATGAAAAAAACCACCCAAAAAATCCATACCCTCGTTTCTCAAATTTCATAATTCGCCTTTTTGTTCCTTCACACAATCATAATACCCAACCTCTCTTTTTCACTCACGCTCTGTCGCCACGCACAACCACCATTCTATCCAACCTTCGACGTCGTCTACAGGGCTCCGACAACATTCGTTGTTGTCTTTGTCCAACTGTTATCAACTTTCAAGCTTGCTCAATCTCGATTCAGCTCTATCGTTGTTGTCGTTTATAAGGCAGTTCCACAATTAATTAGCCGCTCGTCGTTTACAACCTCTACTGACCTTCACCTCTCTTCGTACAAGCTCTTCCATTATCCATTTGTCGTCATCTACCCCTTTCATTTTTTAGCTGACCTACTACTTCTTTGCATCAACAACAAGGTAAACTTCAAATTCTCACTACTTTCCTTCATCAATTTCTTCTTCCCAAATTCTTATGTGGTTTCTTTTACTTGTTTCTCCATTTTTTAGATTTTCTGAATTATAGGACAGCTTTTTAAGAAGACAAACAATCAACCTGAACCTTTTGATTTCTTCCGTTAGGTATATTTCCTATTTCATTTTTCATATTTTCTCCATTGCAGTTTTTAGGCTAATGGTCCATCATTTAAGGCACATTGTTTTTTAGCCTAATATAAGCAACTACTTTAAGGAGATGCTGAGAGGCATGCATCCATAAAAGATTTAACTGTCCTCAAACAAACAACTCCTTCTCTCTTAAATATTGTGTTCTTGTCTGATGCGTTTCAACATATGATCAAGGCCTGGTAGATGGATCATTTTCTTATTTCTATAAAACGTTGTGGACATTAATATTTTTTGTGCAGTGTTCTCTGTTCACTTCTTGTTTAGTCAAATTTATGGTCGTAATGGTCTTATTGAAAAATATTAAGGTGATGATGTAATATGATTTTTATAGTGTTAATATGGATCTATTACTTATACTCAGTAAGTTCATTAGTGATGATTGGTGTTCAATTAAATGAATTTGTGTATATGTGTGGTGGGGAGTTGGGTTTGTAAGAAGGGATGCTGAAAATTGGAATGGTTAGCTTTAATACACTACTTTATGCTCTATCGTGGTTCAAGGTAAAGGTCATTAGAAAAAGAGAAAAAGACTAAGTCATTGACAATTGATATTCTCTTTTCTCAAGTAGTGTTTCTTTACCATGTCATTGACAATTGAATATGTCATCCAATTAAGTTTACCAACATCTCAAAAGTGTTCAACAAAGATTGGGTGAGGGGTTGAATAAGTTTTTATGCATTAGTTTGCTTTGGATGTTTTTTTTGTTGCTCTAGAATATTGTGTTTATATATGTATAGAGTATGTGAAATAAGGCGGTGTCTTTAGATTTACAATCTTCTTTTTCTTTGAAAGTGGTTGCCATATTGTAATTTGTTGAAATAATTAAAGGGTACTAAATTTAAGATTGGTAGGCGTGGAGGTTGGGGGTTTGAATAAGTCTTTATGCATTATTAGTTTGATTGTTGGATGTTTCTTGTTGCTAAGAGTGCATTCAAAAAACTAAAGTGGATACAACAATGTCAACAACTAACATGGTTGATGATGGTTTGTGTAAAGTTCTTGGTCTTGACCGTGGTTATGTAAGAGGATTTAGGTTTGGTGTGACTCGTTCAAACTATATCTTTTGTCTCAACCAGATCACAAGTATAAGGGTCTTGAAAAGTAAAATTTGAATATGAAGGAGGAAATGATAGAAATGAAAGCAATGAAAGATAAAATAATAGAAATTAATTATGCCATGTTATTTAAAGAAACAAGTTTTTTTTCTTTTACTAACTTGCATCCTTTTTTTTCCTATTAGTAGATAACTATATTTTTGGTTTCATATGAGATTATCATAGGTTGAACCAAGTGAGGAACTTTCAAATGCTACTATAAGTATATCCAATCCAACAAATAATCCTCCAACTTGTCCAATAATGTCTTCACCATCAGTAAATTTATTTGTAATAGAATGAAAATTGTTTATGATATCATTATTTTCTTATTCTAGTGTCTCATATTTTTCTTTTGATAGAGTATAAATACCAACGGGTGAAATTAAGTGCAAGTTATTAAATTGGTATGGCTTGGGAGAGATTGTTGCAGAAGGAAAAGATGGTCTTCTAATGATCCATTTGCTCTGGTTCAGCACGTTCCTATTGGTCCATATCCAGTTAGAGTATGGGTTGATGTATCAAAGAAACCAACACATATTTATGGAGGCCAACATCAGAAATGACATGTATTGAAGAAGTTTTTGGAAGTATAGTTGCATGATCATCTTATAAAGTGATCATTGGTATATTATCATCTAATCTTTTTTTCTATATTTGTTAAAGATTTTCTATATTTCTTTAATTAATATCCACTATTATTTGTCTCTACTGATAACGTGTATAAATATCTTTTATTATGACCTCTTTTATTAGAATAATGAGATCAAAAAGCATAAGAAGAGGATCAAATCGCACAACTTATATTGTAAATACATAAGTATTTTGAAATACATCTTACATAAGCATTATGCATGTTTTACGTGATTGTCATATGTAAATGCAGGATGAGTAAAAAGGAAGAAATCAGTGAACCAAATGAGACATATCGTGCAAAGGCTACACGATGGAAACTCATTTGGCAATTAACATCTCCAGGCGAGGAACCATGTCATCACGCGAGGAAAGTTCAGTAGAAGAAAAGAATGGTAGTTGAAGTTGATGTTGACTTTGTAAGGCTGCAATCGGCACTAACAATCTCAGAAGAATAGAAGTTTCTGTCGAAAGCTGTCTATAAAAAGACTTCATCCCCACCAAGCAAAGAAGGCATGTATGAGAAAGGAGAAAGTCTAAATGGACCTTAAAAGAGAGGGTCTAGATGAACCACAAGTGTAAAGAGTTTTCTTTTTCTCCAGTCATACTTTAAGTGAGCGCTTAAAGTCTAAGTGGTGGAGAACCTAGTTCCTATTCCCCTTAACTTGTATTCTTTTCTATTATTTTGTCTTCCATTTTTATATTCTTTGTGTAATATCTATATTGTTCATATAGTAAAATGGACAAAGGGCTACATTTTTTATATATATTACATGTTTATACCTTTTCAATCCATCATGTCTTCACTCTCCATCAGTCAATGTGTTATTTGTAATTTAAATCCATGATAGTCTTGATAAGAGGTTTTGCTTATAAGTCTTATTGCATTAGTCGAGCTATTCTTACCGCCTGACCAGCGTAAGTCGCCAACTACTCGAGAGAAAAAGTAGCAAGAACCTAACTACCACGTGCAAGAAAAAATTTCATCTTCCTTCGCGAGATCATTTCCAGCATTTGTGTATCCCAGAAGGAGAACAGGTGTGGACAGAGGACACCGAGAGATTGATGTCCTTAATTGCAAAATCCTATATTGTTTATAAGTGATATCTTTTAGATATTTCTTGTCTAATCATACTTAGTCATATGGATCTTGGAAAGTAACCATATGTGACGTATAATGACTTCGAGAGAAGCAAGCCTTAATTAGAAGTATGGTTTAGTAAGTTATATCATGTAAAGATCCAATTTTTTAAACTAAATTGTGGTCATTACTTTAATAGAAAAAACATTTCTTTTAAACATGAGTCTTTATAAAATTCATCAAGTCAAATAACATCAAAAAAACCTTTATTCGAGCCCTATTTCAATCAACCAAAATTTTAGAAGTACAGTTAGCAAAAAAAAAAATACATATCTCTGTTAAATCACAAAAAAATTTCTAAACAGTCTCATGTCCTAAAGAAAACAACAAATCATAGGCGAAAGCATTCTGAACGACATTTCTTATGGCAGTCACGCCTCCTTCTTGCCGCTCGCCGATCTACCTCCTCTGTTATCTTTGCCTGAAATACATTAAACATAAAAGGGTGAGTACAAACATGCTCAGTAAGAGACACACTACTGGTCTCGTTAGGGAAAAAATAAATTATTAGATCCCTAATGGAGTACCCTACACAGTCACAGTCTTGTGAT